>CAMZMU010000120.1:28215221-28317383 GCA_947311845.1 Poa pratensis | reverse complement strand
TCCCACGTCCACCTATTAATGAGATCGGCTCCATCATAACCGACCATCAATACATCCTGCTCACCGCCGCTGACGGCATTGCCGGCTCCTTCCAGCTGCTCGTCGCCGATTTCAACAGTTGGAGTATCAAGATCCGGACCGCCTCGTCATGTGGTACATGGAGGCTTATCATGAGCAATCGAAAATTTTCGTGGTTCTCGGTCAAAAGGTGTTGCAACCCCGCCATCCTCTACGGCGGCGTCATCCATTGGTTGGTGTCTCATGACAAGCCAATCAAAAGCTACGACTTGCGTAGACGGAAGCTGGGCTCGGTGAAGCTCCCGTCCACCAACTGCGAAGTCGACCAGCTCCACTTGGTGACATCATGTGATGGAAAACGGCTAAAGTTACTCGCAATTGAAGGGTTCAAGATGTCGGTGTGGCTACAATGTCCAATATCGTCAACAACAGGTGGCATTGGTTGGTCGTTGTGGACCGTGATTGACATGGAGGGGAAGCTACGATCTCTGCACCCAAATATCACCCTCAACGGTCCATATAAACCTGTCGTATTCGATGGCCCCCAGAAGAGGACTTGCGACGTGGTGTTGCTCAGTGTGTCTGGGGTAGGATATCATGTGAGTTATCACACCGTCACCGTGTTTAACCTGGAGACCAAAGACACTAGTAATATTGCACGTGCAATGCACGTTTAACACCAAATATAAAACCATGCTCGTCAACAAACGTTTCAAGTTCGGTGAACGTCTTCACATCCTTTATGATGTATAGAAAAATGCATTTCCTTTAGGTCCGATTGTATTTCAATGCACATCAAATCAATAAATATTTTCCGGAAAAGCATGGTGGTGCTTGCTCCATTCTAGCATGAACCCGCAGACCTAGAGTAGTAGTGATCCTAATTTAACTCGATTACACCATAAATACCAGTGATTCTTGAAGCTCAAAATTAGTTTGCATCAATTGACACTGCAAAAAGAAATTCTTTACATGAACGAAACGAAAGAGAGCCATAAGTTCTATACAATCATCAAATATTGTGTAAGTAAAAAAAATTAAAGCCTACAAATGTTTTTAACATAGGAAACGCCTAAAGATCACTTCTTCGTGATCAGAACCCCCGGCGTTGTTTCCTTCCTGTGCAACCTGCGACCTTGCTGTTAACACATTATTCAGGTCATTTTCTCTTAATTTTGAGGCTACTACATGTACTACTGCAGTAGAAGGGTATGGATTCAGTGTTGTCTAAAAATAAAAATGCATAAGAATGATTGTTTCTTGATCAAGGTTTGTCTAAACTCTAATGTCTATCCAGCTGTTTGAGTAGTTGAGTGAAAAAAAGGTCAACCTTTCTTCCATCCTTCCTAACTCCTCGAGCTTGTTTTCTATCGAGAATTAAGGACAAAATTTTGTAATCATCATGTGTAGCCAGTGATGATAATTAGATATGTAGTCAGAAAGTATGCAAGTAGAAAGGGCAAAGACTAATAGTTAGTATCATGATGAAAGTAATTCTCATCTATAGGAAAACATCCTCCATAGTTATTGTCATCCTGAACTTGTCCAGGGGTAAATAAGTCATCTAAGTAGAACATATGTAAAATTACATACCTTAATGTGCAACAATACAGGGTAGATGAATGATTCAGATTATGCATAAAAACAAGATGCTTCCTGATGAAATAGATGAATGATTCAGAGAACAAATGTAAAGTGGTGCGACAGCCATGACTCTATCGATACAATCATAATTAGATTCACCTGAAAAAATTACACAAGAGTAATCTGGAATTGTTATGCAGCTGCACATGTATTGATCTGTAAGAACTAAGAACATAGTGGAAGCATAACCATATAATTAAGGTCATAACTCAATTGGGGAACATAGCAAAATAAAATCATCAGGCGTTCATAGCTCAAGAAATCCATCACAATTTGCATCCTGGGAAAATAAAACTAAAAATAATAAAAAAATGAAGCTGTTACCATCAGCCGTTCAACACCTGATTATCTGATTTCACCAAGAACTTGAGGCCCTTTTCTTTCCTTTGGTTTGGTTATGGGCGTCGTTGTTCTCTCCTACTACAGGCATGAAATCATTGTTATGGCTATACGTTGCTTCCTATTTCACTCCTCCATATGGATACAGAATAATCTTGCCTCTCCATCCTCCCTCTCAATTGATGAAGAGTGAGGCACGATCCAATGGGCGATGTCGTGTCCGCTGTGCAGCAGCAGCAGCAGTCGCTAGTTGCTCCAATATTCCTCCCCACCTATCCTCCGCATATCCGCCCTACTTTTCTTCGCACGATGGCAGCCTGCTCCCTCGATCTCCACTCTTTCCTCAATCTGGATGAAGCTATCAATTGTTAGGCACAGAAAAATAGCAACTCAAATTGAAGTTCATTCACCTGCTTTCGCGGAGAATGGAAGTTGGGCATCCCAAAGTCGAGAGGCGGCCGAACTGCGGCATCCCAGCGTGTCAGAAGGGTATCGGCGCGGCGGCCGGCGTGAGGGTATCATCAGTTCTGTCGGCAGAGGAGGAAGAACATCCACCCAGACTATCTTGTGGCTTGGTAGTGACGGGCATCCACAAAGACGGAGGAAGCAGCAGAGATCCAGGGGTGGGGGAGGCGGCTGGGAACTCCTGGCATTCAGAGGAGAAGGGCAGGGGCGACGGGATTTGCGGTTTGCGTGATGTGTGGGAGCCTGCGAGGCGACGGGATTTCCGGCGTGGATGGTAATCAGCGTGCGATTTGCGGGACGTCGCGTCGGACAGTGTTTTACCGCTAAACACGGATTAGATCTAAACCGTTGAATACATTGTTAGACGGTCAAGATTGATTGGATCCACACCCTCTCGTCTTTTTAGATTAGTGGTGATGCATATTCAAGAGCGTAGATTAGGATCAGCCTTGTTGGAGATTGACCTAGCATTTCGTGTTAGCGCTAAAACTACTGGTGGGTCACCACTCCACAAGAACCCAAGACCCAAGAGGTTATGCAAGCCCAACCCACGAGTCACCGGTGCAGACTGGACAACGTGAGCTATACAAGCAGACGCGTGATCAAGGAGGAGGGTATCGAAGATCAATCATGGCAGCGAACTCACAGCGTCTACCTACTCCTATCTGGCTCTAACCCCCTCCCTTGTTCTTGCTATTTCCCTTTTGTACTGTTGTGCTTGTATCGAAGATCTATCGTTGTACTCTGAACTTCAATACTACGAGTGTCTGGCATGCAATCGATGGGTTTATCAGCTGTATAAAACTAAACAATCCCCTTTGTTGAAGTGATCCGGTACCAACAGAAACCACAAAATAATGCGCGCGCCCAAACAGAGGCCCAACCACAAGAAATATAGCTAAGTAATTAACGCAAAGCATACAATTCCGGAGCTACAAGAATATACAGCAGCAAACAACCAATCCCAAGCACCACCTAGTCAGCCCTCTCCACGCCAAAATCCATCACAGCCAACAGTCTAGCAGCAGCAGCAGCAGCAGCAGCCGCCGCTTAAAATTCAAATCATGCGATTGTCATGGCAGATCACTTGTACCCGCCGCCGACTCAGGGAGAGGACTGCCAGCTTCCCGTCCAGCTCATGTACATGCCAAGGTGCAACCTAGTCGGCTACACACTGCACAAGTTAAATTCGGAGCCAAAATAATACTTCCTCCGTCCAAAAATAAGTGACTTAGATTTGTCAAAAAGTGGATGTATATAGAGTAGTAGTTTGTACTCAAATATTCATAAACTGTTGCGAATACGGCAACATGTCAAGCTCGTAGAAGGCCCCTTGGACATCTCACGTAGACAACGGTCGTGGCTATACACAACTCATCTTCTAATGCATATCCCTGTGTAAGTCTCATGATATTAATCTCCCTCTCTAGAGACCTTCTCGGAAAGCTCTTTGACATTGATCCCTTTATTTTTATTATTTGTCATTTTCTTTTCCTTTTTCATTTCGTTTCTGTTTTCCTTTGCCCTTCTCTTCATCTCAACCTTGCCTTTAGAATTTCCTTTTCCTAGAACGACTTCAAGTCCTTAACCTGATTGTGGATCTCCGTCCCGCTAAAAGCCCTTGGAGCTCATTCTTTCGAAACAATCTAACTGAACTGAATTCACATCTATAATTAGTATCTCTTTTGTTATGTCCCTACATAAAAGAAGGGACCCTCTAATTTACAGCTTGTTGTAAATCAGTTCGCGCATAGACACTTTTTTCGTCTAGTACGTTTCTCCACGTCTCCTTGTTTCTTTTTCTTTATTTACCTGGATAGCGAATCTGGGTTTTGGGCTGGGAAAGTCCATGAAACACAGAAAATAGTCATGTGCCACGAGTAAGCAAACATCCAAAATTCATTAAAATCCTCCTCTCTGGCGACAGGAGGGCGAAAACCCTAGCCCCAGCCGCCACCCACCTCCACCCCGCCGCCACCCACCTCGCCGTCCCCGGAGGCAGCCGCCGGCAAGGCCCACGCGGAGCTGGTGAAGGGGGCGTCGGAGATCTTCCGCTCGCGGTGCCTGGTCGCAGCTCAGAGGAGGCGACTGCTCCGGGCCCCCGCCGCCTCTCCCCGTGCTCGGAACTCCGGCAACGTCTCCAGCATCCCCGCCGTCGTCCCTCGGCGTCCCGCGTCCACGTGCCCTCTTTCGCGTCCCCGCGAGCTCGCCTCCGCCCCCTACGTGCTCGCGCCGCCGCTGAAGGAAGCTGTCGGGCCTTCTCGCATGGCCGACGGCGGCGGCCGAGCGTCTTCTCATCCTGGGTGGTGGCCTGCCGTCTTGTGGTGGGTCGTCGTGGTCCCCCGGCGGCGGCCTGAGGCACGGGCCCGATCTGGGCCTAAGATGGGCCGGGCGGGCCGGAAGCACCTCTCCTTGCGCTCCTCCCTCGTCATTGCGCTGGTGTTGTTCCGGTCGCCGCGACCCCGTCGTCTCGACGTGCAGCTTCCCCCCGCGGGCCCTCTGCTCCACTCTGTTCTTGCTGTAGGGGTGGTGAGGTCGTCCCGATGCGCTGCTGGTGCTCCGGGAGAAATCCCTGATCCCGGCCTTCGCGGCCCTCGTGGATCAAGTGATGGCGTCGCCTCCGCTTCGTTCTTCCTCCTTTGAGGCATCACTTTCGAGCATGTCATGCGTCGGGAGACATTGCCCATCGCC
Source organism: Poa pratensis (assembly GCA_947311845.1). Taxonomy (NCBI): domain Eukaryota; kingdom Viridiplantae; phylum Streptophyta; class Magnoliopsida; order Poales; family Poaceae; genus Poa; species Poa pratensis. The sequence continues at coordinate 28,312,226 of CAMZMU010000120.1, read as the reverse complement.
TCCCCGTCGGACCTTTGGCTCGTTTCCTTGCGGATTGGGCAGCGGTCATGGTGACCCAACAGAGCTTCCAGGATGTCATGGGGTGGCCTCGGCATGCGTCGCCCTTCGACCACGGGGTCGGCACACCGGTGTCGTCGCCCCAGTCTCGGCTATCCGACGCCCTTCGACTGTGTTGGTCTCGGCGGCGCACCGCCATTCGGCTATTCGACGCCCCTGTCTCGGCTATCCGACGCCCTTCGACACTGGTGTCGCACGGACTCGGCTATCCGACGCCCTTCGACCGTGCTGCGATGTCCCTGGTGTGCTCTTGTTTGGTGTCCACATATTCTACTACCTAGCCCAACGGGCTACCTGCTTTCGGTGCTGAGGTTCTCACCGGAGATCCTCCTCTGGCGGCTTGCTAGGTGTTGGCCTCACGGGGGTTTCGGTTGGCTCTGTTTTGCCAACCTCCCCCTCCCATAGTGTTTCTAGTATTCTTTTTTCTTGTATTTTTATTGTCTTCTCTTCCCCTGTATCCCCCGTAATCTCTCTATCTGTTGTAAGAACATGGCCCGCCAGGCTACCTTCGAGTGAATGCAACAAGCGGTGGGGAGTTCTCTCCCCCGTCAATCTCGAAAAAAAAATCATTAAAAAACACATATCTATGTGTTTGTAGGTTTATGGTTACTCTAGTTTAAGATTCCACGCGTTGCAGCGGAAATCTCTTTCAAAGAATATTTTGTAAATGAAATCGGTAGAAACATTTGAAATATTCAGTTGTTAAGATTTCGTGGATCACAATAAGACAATAAATTTAATACGTGTGAAATTTTTGAATATTTGAGGACTAAATATTAGTGACGTGGATAATTATATGGTTAAAAAAATGACATGTATAGGTTGCATGAAAGATGTACTATTATTAATTATTGTCAGTGGAGATGATTTGGACAATTGATTGGCTAAAATAGTGGTTGATGTGGATAGCTTGCATGTTAAGATAGAAAATTAATTAATGCACTTTGTGGGGATCTTAAGATCAGTTGCTACTCTGTTTTCTAGTAGGCATACAAAAGAGGTTCAGATGAAGAGAACAGAAGGACCCCTACGGTACTGGATGGTTGCGTGGTCCCAAACACCATAGCCACACAACATTTCATGGAAAAAACGTAGTGATGGTACGTGGTTGTTTTTCTTCTTGTTTTTTAACTGGTCGAAATTGTTGGGGACTAAAAACAATTCATGTGCGAGACAATATGGGGGGTGGTGGTTCGTTTTTTTGCCAAAAAACTGGGAAACTCTACGCAAATGAGAAATTGTCTATCTATTAGCTCGGCAACTGAAGCAGTTTATTGTGTTTTTCTGGTGAACCTTACTGTATTATTGCCTGAACTAATCATGAACTAATTAATTAAATAAGTCAGGGCCGCCGCTTATTGGAACCTACTACAAAATTAGTATAGCGTGTACCATACCCGACAGAGAAATTTCTAATTTTTTGAGAGAGAAATTGTATTTTTTGTTCAATTGAAAAGTTGAGTGAGATTCCCGCGCATTTTTCTCCACAATACGAAGAGCACGGTTGTTTTACTTAAGCAGTGTACAAACCCCCATGGCCACGCTCTTGAAATCTTTTAAGGCCATGGTCCAACACCATACAACAATTCTCTCCAAACACCATACAGGAATTCTCTTCTTACACCTCAAACATTTCCCTTCATGGGATGTGGAAATATCTAAAGAAGATGGATAGGAGAGAGAACAAGCACCATGCATTTTTTGTGCTCTCGTTGTGACGGCCGTCAACTATTTCCGTTTGCATTATACATCATCTTGTGCTCTCTATAGTGCATCCAATGGTTAGATGTGGGTGCACCACTACCCCCATGGCACCCCACTATTTCCCCTTACTTGAATATACTAATTAAACATGTATCTTTTGTGGCCCCATACGTGAGCGAGCCTACCACGCCTTGTCTGGCTCTATTTCTCTTCAGAATATATATTTTTTGGCACTATCGGTTAAAATGGTTCTTTGTGTGTGCGACACAGGGTAAGCTGATGAACTGGCCAACTTAACTGATTGCATCATGCGCTCGAATTGGCATGTCCTCTAACTAAAGACCGACACAACAATGTATCCCGATTAAAAAAGAAACTGAAGATCGAAACACTTATTTGTTTATCCTCTGCAAAAACTAATTTTGACTTATTCACCCGTTGCAACGCACGGACATTGTGCTAGTACTAGTAGTAAGCTGACTAGTACTAAACGTACAAGTTTGAAAGTCAAAGAGAGAGATTGACACAATTTGCTATAGAGAAAATACGCGGACATAAATCGGCCATGGCCCATAAAACCTGAAAGGTACACGGCCCACAGACGATACAGAGTAGGTAAGCGGCGGCAAATCCTATTTGATGACCAGGTCGATGCCTATTACCTCTCGCACACCCCCGCTGCAGTACCGCGTATGTTTGGGCCTGGCCCATTTACTACGCCGAGCTCATTCGCCAGCTTTGCACTGTTTTCCTCTAACCATTCCTGTACACGTTGATTTTTCTTCTTCTTCTTTCCTGTTTGTCTAAACAAAAACAAACCAGCAATTCCTGTCACGTTTCTGCACCGTTTTTGTCAAAGTTTATAGCGGCTTTTCTTTTCCTTTTCTTCTCCATATTTTTCTTCTTCCTTTTTAATGCTATATGCTTCTTATTTTCTTCTCTTTCTCCTTTTCTTTTTTTCTATTTATTTTTATAGTCTTTTCTGTTTCATGGTTTACAAAGTTCATTTTTAGGAAAAAAATAGGTTCGTATTTTAGAAAAAAACTCACGTTTTAACAAATATTATTTTAATTTTCATTTTTTGAAAAACTTCTGAATTTATAAATGTTCATATTTGAAAATTGTGCATATTAATAAATTGTTCAGATTTCAAAATTGTTCATATTTCAAAGATCGTTCAAAAATAATTTTCGTTCATAGAGGTTTTTCTCTTCACTTTTCAAAAATCGTTCAAAAATAATTTTCTCTCATAGACTTTTTTCCGTTCACTTTTTAAATTCGTTCAAAAATCGATTTCGTTCACTGATACGTCTAAAACGTATCTATAATTTTTGATGATCCATGCTGTTATTATACCTTGTGCTACATGTTTTATATACATTTTATGTCATTTTTATGCATTTTCTGGGACTAACCTATTAACAAGATGCCGAAGCGCCACTTCCTGTTTTCTGCTGTTTTTCTCTTTCAGAAAAGCTAGTCGGGAATATTCTCGGAATTGGACGAAACTGAACGTGCGTGGATATTTAATAGAAGACTCCAGAAGACCGAAGGGCAACAGCTGGAGGCCGAGGAGCCGGCCACGCCAGGGCCCGGCGCGGCCCCACCTACCAGGCGCGCCGGGGGGTGGCGTGGGCCCCTCGGGCGTCTCCAGCCGCCGCCCCTTCGCCTATATATTCCTAATTTTAGGGTATTTGCGAAGACCCGATCATTCTTCCACAAAAAGTCCAGAGGCCGCCGCCGTCGTCGACCCTAGATCGGGAGGGTTCTGAATCTCTTCCCGGCACCCTGCCGGAGAGGGGAATCATCACCGGAGGACTCTACATCGCCATGCCATCCTCCGGAGTGATGCGTGAGAAGTTCATCCTTGGACTACGGGTCCATAGTAGTAGCTAGATGGTTATCTCTCCACCTTGTGCTATCATGTTTAGATCTCGTGAGCTGCCCTACATGATCAAGATCATCGTTATGTAATGCTGCATGTTGTGTTTGCTGTGATCCGATGGATATTGATACTATGATACAAGTTGTTTATTGAATTCATGTCTATGTTATTTATGTTCTTGCATGCTCTCCGTTAATAGTAGATGCTTTGGCCAAGTAGATGCTTGTGACTCCAAGAGAGAGTATTTATGCTCGATAGTGGGTTCATGCCTCCGGAAAGCCTGGGCTCGAGTTGACAGAAACGACTAAGGATGCGGATGTGCTGCTTCCACTAGGGAACCCAATGACGCACTTGTCTACGTGACGTTTGCGTTATTTACATTACACACTTTACTTAATGCAATGATTTGTTGCTTGCAACTTAATACTGGATGTGATGCGGATGCTGATCGGAAGGTGGATTATTTAGGCATAGATGCGCTGGAAAGCAAGTCTGTGTACTTTGTTGTAATGCCCTGATTAAATACCATAGTGAACACCTTGTCATACTAGTAATTTTGCACGCGCAATGCGCGTCTAAGTTTATGCCCTCGTAAAACTGGTTTGTGGTAATGTCCAATTTATGACTGTATTTTTTTAATCCAAAGTTAAAACATCACATATCATCGCCATGATATTTCTTCTGTAAAATCGCTGCATTAGTTTTCACACTCCTACCCTCCAATAATATCCAAATTGATTGCCGCTATTATGGCAAATTACTGTCAGTTTCCAAAATAACAACACGGGTATGCAAAGTTGGACGTTTTAATTCCTCTCAAAATCAGCGCCCCTAATCAATTCTCTGAATTACTCCCCTATTAACTCGGTTGTTGATTTGGCAAGAAAGTAAGTGCTCGTTGGATCTAGCGTTAGACTTTCCAAAAGAATGAAGGCTGACAATGTGTTTTAGCGGTGACTGGGTCCGTTGGATCTAGCGTTAGACGGCCAAGATTGTTTGGATCCCCACGCTCTGTGCCTTTTTATATTAGTGGTGATATTGCATTGTTATGCACTCTTTATTTGTCAATTGCCCAGCTGTAATTTGTTTACCCAGCATGCTAGTATTTTATTTATGGAGAGATACCACTAGTGAACTGTGGACCCCGGTCAAATTTTCCTCATACTGTTAAACCGTCTACTGCAATCATTGTTCTCTTGTTCGCTGCAATCATCACTGTTTTCCACTCGATACGTTTAACCACTTTGTTTTCAGCAAGACCGGAGAGATTGACAACCTCTCTGTTCCGTTGGGACAATGTAGTGTGCTGAGTTGTGTGCAGGTTCCACGTCAGTTGCACCGCTGACAACCTTCTGAAGATCTCCGTGTCCTACTGGTTCGATAACCTTGGTTTTGTTACAAGGGAAACTTGCTGCTGGACTGCTTCACACCTTCCTCTTGGGGTTCTCCAACGGACGTGTGATTACACGCCATCAAAGCATTTTTCTGGCGCCGTTGCCGAGGACATTCTGGAATCTCCAGATAGGGGAGTCTCTCACTTCCCAGCATTTTACTTTGTTTTTGTCTTGCTTGTTTTATTTTTGTTTTGTTTTGTTAGTTCTCAAACCCAAAAACACACAAAAAAAAATTCCTGCATATTAGTTTATTTCGGTTTGTTTTAGTTTTGTTAAAATGAGTACTCCTGAGAACACTAAGTTGTGTGACTACACTAGCACCAACAACAATGATTTCATATGCACACCCATTGCTCCACCTGCCACTACAGCAGAGTTTTATGAAATTAAGCCTGCATTGTTAAATCTTGTCATGAAAGAGCAATTTTCTGGTGTTAGTTCTGATGATGCTGCTGCTCACCTTAATAATTTTGTTGAGCTATGTGATATGCAAAATTATAAAGAAGTAGAGGGTTATGTTATTAAACTGAAATTATTTCCTTTCTCCTTGAGAGGAAGAGCTAAAAAATGGTTGCTATCTTTGCCTAAAAATAGTATTGATTCTTGGACTAAATGCAAAGATGCTTTCATTGGAAAATATTATCCTCCTGCTAAAATCATATCTTTGAGAAGTGGCATCATGAACTTTAAGCAATTTGATAATGAGCATGTTGCTCAAGCTTGGGAAAGAATGAAATCATTGGTAAAGAATTGCCCCACTCATGGACTGACTACTTGGATGATCATCCAAACCTTCTATGCATTACTAAATTTTTCTTCAAGGAATTTATTGGATTCATCTGCTGGAGGAAACTTTATGTCCATCACTTTGGGGGCTGCAATAAAGCTTCTTGATGATATGATGGTGAATTATTCTGAATGGCACACCGAAAGGGCTCCAACTGGTAAGAAGGTAAATTCTGTTGAGAAAATTTCCTCGTTGAGTGATAAGGTTCATGCCATTATGTCTATGCTTTCGGGTGGTCATGCTCCTATTGATCCAAATAATGTTCCTTTGGCTTCTTTGGTTTCTAATGAAAAGAATGTTGATGTGGATTTCATTAAAAATAATAACTTCAACAACAATGCTTATAGGAACAATTTTGGTAACAACAATTATAGGCCCTATCCTTCTAATAGTGGCAATGCTTATGGTAATTCCTATGGTAATTCCTACAACAACAACAAGAGTGTGCCCTCTGATCTTGAAGTCATGCTTAAGGATTTTATTAGCACACAAAATACTTTAACAAAAATGTTGAGGAAAAGCTTGAAAATTTTGATATTCTTGCTGCTAAGGTTGATAGTCTTGTGCATGAAGTTGATTTCTTGAAAATTAAGGTGCTGCCTCATGATACTAAAGAGACTAAACCTATTAATGCTATACAAGCTAGAATTGATAACAACATAAAAATGCTAGCCGAATTGCATAAAAGATGGGAAAGAGAGGAAAAAGAAGCTGAACTTGCCAAGCAAAATAATATTGCTAGAGTTTGCACTATCTTTACTACTGAAAATAGTGGTACCTCAAGTGCTAGCAACCCTCCTACTATAAATGGCAAGATAATTGGTGTTGGAAATGTCTCCACTTCTTTAGCAAAAAGCCCCAAACTATCTGATAGCACTAGAATCATTCCTGATAAAAGTGCTGAAATTTTTAAGAGTGGAGTAGATAATGGTCCCATCGCTTTTGATAATAATAACTTTGATTTTGATGGATGTAATATAACTGAAGTCATTATGTTCTTGCAAAAGCTAGCTAAGTGTCCTAAGGCTAGTGAAATAAATTTGGCTTTCACTAAACATATCACAAATGCACTCATGCTTGCTAGGGAAGAGAAATTAAAACGCGAAGCTTCTATCCCTAGGAAGTTAGATGATGGATGGGAACCCATTATTAAAATGAAAGTGAATGATTTTGATTGTAATGCTTTGTGTGATCTTGGTGCTGGTATTTCGGTTATGCCTAAAAAGTTTTATGATATGCTTGATCTTGCACCATTGGAAAAATGTTATTTGGATGTTCACATGGCTGATTCTTCTATGAAGAAACCTTTAGGGAAAGTTGATAATGTTCTCATTATGGTTAATAATAACCTTGTCCCTGTTGATTTTGTGGTTATGAATATTGAATGCAATCCTTCTTGTCCTGTTATTTTGGGAAGACCTTTTCTTAGAACCGTTGGTGATGTTATTGATATGAAAGAGGGGAATATAAAATTTCAATTCCCACTCAAGAAAGGTATGGAACACTTCCCTAGGAAGAGGATGAAGCTCCCTTTTGATACTATTGTTAGGGCAAGTTATGATATTGATGTTTCCGTTCTTGAAAATACTTGATTCCCTACTTGTGCCTAGCTACAAGGCGTTAAAGAAAAGCGCTGAATGGGAGGCAACCCATTATTTTTATTTCCTGTTATTTTTGTTTTGTTTTTGAGTCAAGATGCTTGTCTACTTCTGTAGCATCATCTTTGTATCTTTTATTTGCTTTTTGTTGTGCCGAGGAAAGTCTCTAATGACAAGATGGCACCATATTTGGATTACTGCGCAGAAACAGATTTTTGAGCGTCACCGTTTATTCCGTGTCAAATCACAGAAAAATCATTTTGATCTAAAAAGTTTTGTGCATGTTCCTGGTGTTAGTAGCTATCTTTCGTTAGACTAAAGTTTTTCGATTTGAGCAACGTAAGTGTCCCGAAAAAATTCATCTTTACTGGCTGTTCCGTTTTTGACAGATTCTGTCTTTATTTTGCATTCTCTCTTTTACGAGTGTTGAGTGGTTTCTTTCTGATCAAAAGAGCTCCACTTAAAGCTAATAACAGTAGCTAATGTTTGGGCTTGATTGCTTATGAATTTTTGTCCCTAAGGAACAGCAAGAGATTATTTGTTTTGATGCACTAACCCCGCTAATGAGAAACATATCAAGTTTTAGTGTGAAGAAAGTTTTCAAGTGTTAAGAGAGGAGGATGATACCAAATGATAAAGAAGAGTGAAAAGCTTAAGCTTGGGGAAGCTCCCCTGGATCTTCCCAATATTTTCAAGAAGACTCAAGCGTCTAAGCTTGGGGATGCCCAAGGCATCCCCTTCTTCATAAACAAACAATCAGTCATCTCTAGTAAGACTATATTTTAATTCCTTCACATTATGTGTACTTTCCTTGGAGCGTAAGTGTGTTTTGTTTGCTGCTCTAATAAAGTTGGATCCTAGTATTTCTTCTGTGGGAGAGAGACACGCTCCGCTTGTTCGTTCGAATACTCCTGTGCTTCGCTTATATTTGTAGAGTATTCTTGTTAGCTGCTGCTAGAACTTTTAGCTCTCTGTTTTCATGTATCTCTTATTAAGAGCTATTAGTTTCTTTTATAGAAAGTACTCTCTTGCTTCACTTATATCTGTTTGGAGAGTTGTCAAATAAGTTGATTGGTGTTTGGTTGGAACAGAAAATGCTGCATGTAGTAGTGGTAGTCTTGTAGATCACTGTCTTGAGTAATTTGATACTTGTCAATTGTTTTGAGTTACCAAGTAAGTAATGTCTAGACTCGTGCATCATGTAAGCAATGGTTATTAGTGGAGAACTACCGTAAAGCTTTTTTGTTATTTCGGTTTGTATAATTGGTAGCTCCGGTATTTTCTTATAAAGGTTTTGTTTGACAAGGGAGACAATGTAGGGTCTTGTGGTTTTTCAAGCATGTCTTTATATGGTTTCCTGCTGTACCGGGTTGATGGTGGTGTTTGCATAAATAATCTTGCTAGTCTAAACTCTGTACTAAGCGGGAATGCTGCTTGTGCATCCAAATCCTTGAACCAAATTCTTGCCATCTGTGTCCACCATAACTACCTATTATGTGGTATTTCGCCGCCACTCCAAGTAAATTTTTCATGTGCTACCTTTAAACTATTCAAAACTTGTACACTCCCTTTTTGTGTCACTGTTTACCAGCTCATGAGGACATGGGTAGACGGTCTTTACTTCGCTTGTTGGTTGGACTTTACACACCTGGACTAGTGGCATATACATCCGCTTAACCAAATTATTCGCTTTACTGTATTGTCTATTTGCCAGTCGTTGACCATTAACATACACACCTACCCCCTTAAAAACTAGATACTCCTCCATGGTATGTGATTGTTAGCAGGCACCCGAGGATTCGGTTAGCCATGGTTTGTGTATGCAAAGGTTGGAAGGAGTATCTCAATATTTTTATGCTCTCTATATGTTGTTCAAAACTTAAAAAAAGCTTTAGCACATGATTTAATCCCTGCTTCCCTCTGCGAAGGGCCTTTCTTTTACTTTATTGTTGAGTCAGTTTCCAATTTCTTTCTATCTCACAAGTGAACACTAGTGTCAACTTTGGTGCAACAGCTATTATATAACTATGTGTTTGACTGATTACAATTCTTTGCCTTGACATTATCCATGAGATAAATACGTTAAAGTTGAAGTCAGTGCTGAAACTAATCTTCCTCTGTGTTGGGCAAATGCTTTTATTGAGAACCTATTGGTTTGTGAGCTAACTCTTATGCGAATTGAGTACCATCTTTGCCTCCAAAGTACTATCCATGAAAGTTTGCGCTTGTATGATGTATTGGCTTATTCCTTGTTTACTTGTTAGCAAACTATAGACCATTGACTTGGATCACTTCATTCAGTTCATGTGCTTTACATTACTATTTGATCAAGATTGTGCTAGTAGCATGTCTCCTTAAAAATTATTGTTGTTTTTATCGTTTACCTACTCGAGGACGAGCAGGAACTAAGCTTGGGGATGCTTGATATGTCTAAAACGTATCTATAATTTTTGATGATCCATGCTGTTATTATACCTTGTGCTACATGTTTTATATACACTTTTTGTCATTTTTTATGCATTTTCTGGGACTAACCTATTAACAAGATGCCGAAGCGCCAGTTTCTGTTTTCTGCTGTTTTTCTCTTTCAGAAAAGCTAGTCGGGAAATATTCTCGAAATTGGACGAAACTGAACGTGCGCGGATATTTTAATAGAAGACTCCAGAAGACCGAAGGGCAACAGCTCCGAGAACGACCAGAAGGGCAAGCCCAGGGCTGGATTTCGGCCCGAAAAAACGAAATTTCGACGAAATCTGGCCATTTCGTCCAGGCCCGGTAAATATGTTAGCCGGCCAAATTATTTCGGCCCAGTTTGAATTTTTGGCCCGACACAGCATACGGCCCAACAAGAAATACGCGTCCAGTGACATAAAACGTCGGGACATATGTGCAAACCCTAGAAACAATCAAAATCCCCCCACGTCTACTGTTTGTGCGGCGGCGCCGTCCACCGATGTCCTCGACTGCTCTCGACGCCTCCTCCTAGAGCGCATGGCCGGCTAGCTACATGGCGCTGCCCACGACGAGCGCGGCCGCGGCGAGGCCATCGGCCAACGGACGTGAGCGCGGCGGCGCAGCTGGCTAGGCAGAAGGATTCTTGGCATCGGAGTGTCCCTTCCGTTCGCTGTCTTGCACTCATCCGGCCGGCCGGCCGGCCGGAACGAGACCAGAGGTCCAGGTGCGCGTGCCTGGGAATCGTGTATGTACTGAAGTTTAACCAACTGGAGCAATCGTGTGTGTATAAGCAATCAAGAGGATCGTTGATGTTCTGTTTTATCCAGTTTATTTTCTTTGCTGCAGTATTTTAATTTTCCTGTACAATTTCGCTCATTTTCGTTCAATTTTCGCTCAATTTTCGTTAATAAATTCAAATTTTGGATTGATCATTTCGTCCGAGATTTTCCGAAAAAAATCCGAAAAGCCGAATTTCGCCCATTTCGCTCAGGGACGGTAAATTTTTTAAACCGAAATCCAAAACCTTGGTCCAGCCGCCGCCCCTTCGCCTATATATTCCTAATTTTAGGGTATTTGCAAAGACCCGATCATTCTTCCACAAAAAGTCCAGAGGCCGCCGCCGTCGTTGACCCTAGATCGGGAGGGTTCTGAATCTCTTCCCGGCACCCTGCCGGAGAGGGGAATCATCACCGGAGGACTCTACATCGCCATGCCGTCCTCCGGAGTGATGCGTGAGTAGTTCATACTTGGACTATGGGTCCATAGCTGTAGCTAGATGGTTATCTCTCCACCTTGTGCTATCATGTTTAGATCTTGTGAGCTGCCCTACATGATCAAGATCATCGTTATGTAATGCTGCATGTTGTGTTTGCTGGGATCCGATGGATATTGATACTATGATACAAGTTGTTTATTGAATTCATGTCTATGTTATTTATGTTCTTGCATGCTCTCCGTTGCTAGTAGATGCTTTGGCCAATTAGATGCTTGTGACTCCAAGAGGGAGTATTTATGCTCGATAGTGGGTTCATGCCTCCGGAAAGCCTAGGCTCGAGTTGACAGAAACGACTAAGGATGCGGATGTGCTGTTGCCACTAGGGACAACCCAATGACGCACTTGTCGACGTGACGTTTGCGTTATTTACATTACACACTTTACTTAATGCAATGATCTATTGCTTGCAACTTAATACTGGATGTGATGCGGATGCTGATTGGAAGGTGGATTATTTAGGCATAAATGCGCTGGAAAGCAAGTCTGTGTACTTTGTTGTAATGCCCTGATTAAATACCATAGTGAACACCTTGTCATATATTGCATTGTTATGCACTCTTTATTTGTCAATTGCCCAGCTGTAATTTGTTTACCCAGCATGCTAGTAATTTATTTATGGAGAGATACCACTAGTGAACTGTGGACCCCGGTCCAATTTTCCTCATACTGTTAAACCGTCTACTGCAATCATTGTTCTCTTGTTCGCTGCAATCATCACTATTTTCCACTCGATACATTTAACCACTTTGTTTTCAGCAAGACTGGAGATATTGACAACCTCTCTGTTCCGTTGGGACAAAGTAGTGTGCTGAGTTGTGTGCAGGTTCCACGTCAGTTGCGCCGCTGAGAACCTTCTGAAGATCTCCGTATCCTACTGGTTCGATAACCTTGGTTTTCTTTCAAGGGAAACTTGCTGCTGCACTGCTTCACACCTTCCTCTTGGGGTTCTCCAACGGACGTCTGATTACACGCCATCATTCACCGGCCTTTTTTGGTTCGCTTTCAAAATCGTTCCAAATAGTTTCCGTTCATCGTTCACCATATCTCGTTCAACGGGGTTTCCAAAAATCGTCCAAGAGTTAAATTCCGTTCAAGACCATATCTCGTTCAACGGGGTTTCCGAAAAATCGTTCAAGAGTAAAATTCCGTTCAACGACCAGATTCGTTCAATGGGTTTCAAAAATCGTTCAAGACTAAATTCGGTTCAACGATGTTTTTCAAAAATCTTTTTTTAAAGACCAAATTCCGTTAATGGGGTTTCTCTAAAATCGTTCAAAACCAATTTCCGTTCGACGTTTTTGTTGTAAATTTGTTCAAGACAAAATTCCGTTCAATGGGTTTTTCAAATATCGTTCAAGACCATATTTCGTTCAACGTAGGGTTTCCAAAAAAAATTCAAGAGTAAAATTCGTTTAACGACCATATTCGTTCAATGGGTTTCCAAACATTGTTCAAGACTAAATTCCGTTCAACGATGTTTTTCACAAATCTATTTTCAAGAACAAATTCCGCTCAATGGGTTTTTCTCTAAAATCGTTCAAGACCAATTTCCGTCCGATAGTTTTTCCGTTCGATGGGTTTTTTCAAATATCGTCCGATATTTCGTTCAATTGGGATTCCAAAAATCGTTCAAGAGTAAAATTTGTTCAACGACCATATTCGTTCAATGGGTTTCAAAAAAATCGTTCAAGACTAAATTCTGTTCAACGATGTTTTCAAAAATCTTTTTTTTCAAGACCAAATTCCGTTCAATGGGTTTCCTCTAAAATCGTTCAAGCCCAATTTCCGTTCGACGTTTTTTTTGTAAATCTGTTCAAGACAAAATTTTGTTCAATGGGGTTTTCAAATATCGTTCAAGACCATATCCTTTTTTGTACTAATTCTCCAACTACTTCCAGGAAACCAAAAACGGGAGGGAAATGACACAGAGAGAGTTTTCAAAAATGAGAAGGGTTCAAACAATGAGAGATTCAAAAATGGATATGCGTTTATAGTTCCTCCACCAATGATACTTTGGCAAAAACAATTGTAAGAAATATGAATGAGATTTCTCATCAGATCCAAATGTACTAGTACCCTAAACATGATTTCTGATGCTTTTATTTTTTGTTACATTTTCATCATGTGGGGAAGATTTTTTTTCAAACGAAATTGATGAAGCAGATGGTTTACTCGTTTTTTCTCTTACATATTATTTATTGTACTTTCGATCATACACCAGTTAAAAAATAAAAGGTGGAGCGATGCTACTCTGCTAAAACGCGATAAAAAGAAACAGGAAACACTCGTCGATGCGAAGAAACAGTTGTATCGCGTTCATGGTCCAGGCCGACTATCGCCAGGGTGTATGCGAAGGCGTCTCATCGACGCATAGGTCGATATGTAGGCGCTCCCGCAAGCGGCTGTTGCTACAGCTGGTTGACAGATATTAGACGTTTTCCTTTATTTTTGTGGATAACGCTGAGTGGAGATTTGGTGCGCCCGAGCTCCAGTGATCTCGCTCATTTTAAAAAAAATTAAAAACATATTTAAAAGTTTTAAACAAATTTGAAAAAAATCACGCATGTTTCTAGTGATATGTCATACAAATGTGCAAAATCCCAATACAAAATACTTTATTATTTGAGCTACACAAAAAAGACAAATGTTTAGATCTGAGTATAGTGAACAATATGTAGTTTAAAATTTTCAACTTTTGTCATTTTTATGTAGCTCGGAATATATTGTATTTTGCATTGAACTTTTGCAAGTCCATAGGACATATCATTAGGAACATGCAAAAAAAAATCAGATTTTTTTGAAACTTCTAAATATGTTTTTTAAGTTTTTGAAATGAGCTGGATCACTGGAGCTCGAAAGCATAAAGCAATTTCCGGGATAACGCTTTGAAATAGTATAGCTGAATCTAGACAACCAAACATGTTTCTCTTGACCAATCAGCACGCACCTCTAAGGCCAATAATTGGTTGACAAACCCTGAGCACTGGTATTTGACAATCAGCACTGGTTTTCGCCCAAGGTTCAGCGACGTTGCTTACAATATACTGTATTTAAAGTTCATCTGCAAGGTTCAGGCAATTACTGCAGAATGGACCATACCATTGTGCACATCATGTCTTGATTATGTGATGTCTGTTAGTAGAAGATGGGATCATGCATGGGGCCGTATTGGAATGTTTGACAAAAGAGACCAGATCATCGAGTGGATTGTCAAAAAAGACCACCTCCAAATTTATTTGTCAAAAAAGACCACATATATCGTGGCGGCAGGCGTGCGACACGTGTCGCCTGCCGAGGTTCAGAGTGGAATTTACTATTGCGCGTGGAAAATATAGCGTGTTCCATTATTACCATGTACTCGATCTCCTTTATTTATATATGGTGTTTTGAAAATAATTCGGCCACATCTTGTCATTGGAATTCCGCCAAGCATATGCTAATTAACTTTCTTGGCTCGCTCCAATGACTCGATCGTTTTCAAGCCAGTGTCGAGCGACACTTAATCATTCATGCCATTGCGCTTAGGCCTGAAATGGTCAAAAGTTTTGGCACAAACTCAAAGCCTGTTCTCTTGCCTGTATCCATTTGTTGGTAGCTATCAGTGTTGGGAGGATCGCGACTATGATTAGTCGACTAGTTGAGGTTTTTGGTTTATCGCTGGGTACCGCCAAGTAGACTATTAGACTTTAACCAATTTACAACGGTTAAGTCCTTGTAGTCCAGCCAAGCACGTCGCCATGTCTAAGTTGTCCAAAAACAACATTGTGCTTGGCGGGACTCGAAGGGGCCAGAAATGGTTGAAAGTTTTCGCTCAAGCTGGAAGTGGCTGAATGTTTTGTTAAAGTTCTCCTCTGGAGGCACAAAATTCTCATTCCTATATAATTCGGTTATTTTGTGTGTGGGCGAGATCTAGCATATGCATCTCTATTGCAAACAGCGTTCGGTAACCGCTATAATGTTGTGTTTTGGCAGCTTAGATAACATGTCGTATGCTCTGAAGATCTTGAGGTAAAAGTCGATCTCACCTGTAGTGGTGGGTGATGGTGTGATGCCTTATGCGTAAGATGTACCGCTCGGCAGAACCCGTTCTCCCTTATATAGTTAGTGGGAATTAGGGTTACAATGCGCCAAGTAGGGTTTACAGATGGTTGAGATGCCGCTAAATCCTAGCAAGAAGTTCTGATAATCTCGTAACCAGTTTACAAAGAGATGTCTCACATAGTACGCATTCGGTGATCTTGCTTGCTTGGACTAAGAGATCGTGCATTCGGGCCTCGTCTGGGGTCCGAACCCTTGTGGTGGGGCCAACTTGTGCCAAGTGGGCCACCTTTCGCCTTTGTGGGCCTACCTTAGGCCATGTCTACGTCAGTAGCCCCGCTTCCTTCATGATCGCAGAGAGGTGCTGCCTTGCGACGATTCTGCCTCGCGTCGCCTACTAACTTGCATACGTGGGCCGGCCCAAATGTTTTACGCGCACAGAAACGTTTCGACTGTCTGTTTCATTCTGTTCGTTGTACGTAACTTATTCTGAAATTTTGGTGTGATTGCACGCGCTGCCATGCAGCGCTGCCAAAACCACCACCTACACTATTGTCACGTCTTCAGCTACCAGTCTACCACACATACATGCGAAGCGGCACAGCAGCAACATGCAGCTACTCCAACTTGCTTTCAGCTGGCCGTTTTTTTTTTCTGCCCACAGCGCATTCTTATGTGTACTACAATGCGAAATGTTTTGTTCTTAACTATTTCGTTTCGCTCCAGAATTGTTTCTAATCATAACTTTCTTTGTTTTTGAACTGTTTCGTGCCTTTTCCGTTACTTCTTTGACATGAAGAGTTCATGAAGAAGCTCATGGAAAGCACTTTAATGTTTCTGTTGTTTATACTATCATCACTTTCAACAAAAATAAACATTTTTGTTGGAAAAAATCTCATGTAACTGCAAACTAGAATGGGTGTGAAACGGAAATTGTTTTTGAACGATTTCTAAAAGTGAACAAAAAAAGACCGGTGAACGAAATCTATTTTTGAACGATTTTAAAAATGAACAAAAGATAAAAGCTGGTGAACGAAATCTATTTCTGAACGATTTTTTAAAATGACAGAATATGGGGTTGAACAAAAACTATTTTTTGAATGATTTTAAAAGTGAACAGAAAAAAGGTGAACGAAATCAATTTTGAACGATTTTAAAAAATGAATAGAAAAAATGAGGTAGAACGGAATTTTTTTGAACGATTTTAAAAATGAACAAAAAAGGCCGGTGAAAAAAACCTATTTTCGAACGATTTTAATTTATGAACGATCTTTTAAAATGAACGCAAAAGGGGTTGAACGAAAACTTTTTTGAACGATTTAAAAAAGTAAACGAAAAAGTCAGTGAACGAAATTTATTTTTGAACAATTTTTAAGAATGAATAAAGATTGGGGGTGAACGGAATCCGTTTTTAAAAAGATTTTAAAAAAGTGAACAAAAAAAGGGTGGTGAACGAAAAGTAATTCTGAACGATTTTTAAAAATGAACAGAAAACGGGTTGAACTAAAACTATTTTTTGATTGATTTTAAAAGTGAACAGAAAAATAAGGTGCACGAAATCAATTTTGAACGATTTTAAGAAATGAATTGAAAAAATAAGGTTGAACGTATTGTTTTTGAACGATTTTCAAAAGGAACAAAAAACGACTGGTGAACGAAACATATTTTTGAACAATTTGAATTTCTGAATGATTTTATAAATGAACAGAAAAATGAGGTTGAATGAAAACTTTTTTGAACTATTTTTTCAAGTGAACGAAAAAGTCAATGAACGAAATTTATTTTTGAACAATTTTTAAGAATGAATAAAGATTGGTGGTGAACGGAATCCATTTTCAAAAAGATTTGCAAAGTGAATAAAAAAGGGTGGTGAACGAAATCTATTTTTTAACGATTTTAAAACGAACGAAAAAGACTATGAACGAAATCTATTTTTGAACGATTTTTAAAAATGAACAAAAAATTGGATGTGAACGGAAACTATTTTTGAACGATTTTAAAAAGTTAACAAAAAAGACGGTGAATGAAATCTTTTTTGGAACGTTTTTAAAATAATTGTTTTTTATGAGAACGGAAACTGTTTTTGAACGATTTTAAAAGGTGAACAAAAAAACGGTTGGGTGCGCCGAATGGAGAGGTTTCCTGCGGGGTTCTGAAAGAGTTCCACCTACGTGCCATGGCCCGGCGACGAAGTGGATGTCGTGAAGGAGTCTTCCAATCCGTTCACATTAGAGGTAACACTAGTAGAAAAAGGCTTATAGGTGGACGAAATAGCCGTGGCGCACCGCAGTTTTGGTGCGCCACTGCTATTAGGCGTGGCGCACCAAAAAACTATGGGCCACTTGTAAGCCTTTACCGGTGGCCCACTGGATAAACCCGTGCGCCACGCCTAAGTTGAGACATAGACAGTCGGGTTGCACATACATAGTAGTGGTGAGAAAACTTCGGTGCGCCACGGCTAACTAAATACCCGTGGCACATTGTAGTTTGATGCGTCACCAATATATGTGGTCTTGTTCGAATTTTTTGACTCGCATATAGTAGCGGCGCACGATCATACGGTGCGCCACGGATACCGTACTGCTGCTGCCTGCACGTGCTGCTTGTGCGCGGGGCCCTTGGTGTTTCCGCGGTCGCTCACGGAAGGCGTAATCCGTGTGACTTCCATCGGACGGTCGCTGGTGCCCATCTGACGGTCGTTGCACGTCGGAGAAAGCACACGATCCGTGGCATTCACCTGCTGCGTGGACCGTGTAGGCAAAAGAGCTGCGACGCGATTCAAAAACGAAGCCCCCTGCGGCGTCTCACATCGGTCCGAAGCCCCCCACGGGCGGCTCGTTGGAATAATGAAGCCCCCCTGGAGACGTGCGAGCGTCGAGCGGTGGATCTGGCATGCGCCTCGACGGGAAAACGAAGCCCCCTGGAGCTGCGCCGGCATCGAGCGGCGGGCCCACGGAATCCTGCCGAACGGGCCGACCGGATGTGATGCGGATGCTGATCGGAAGGTGGATTATTTAGGTATAGATGCGTTGGAATGCAAGTCTATGTACTTTGTTGTAATGCCCTGTTAAATATCATAGTGAACATCTTGTTATATATTGCATTGTCATGCACTCTTTATTTGTCAATTGCCCAGCTGTAATTTGTTTACCCATGCAGCATGCTAGTATTTTATTATGGAGAGATAGCACTAGTGATCTGTGGACCCGGTCCAATTTTCCTCATACTGTTAAATCGCCTACTGCAATCATTATTCTCTTGTTCGCTACAATCATCACTGTTTTCCACACCATACGTTGAATCGCTTTGTTTTCCGCAAGACCGGAGAGATTGACAACCTCTCTGTTCCGTTGGGGCATAGTAGTTTGCTGTGTTGTGTGCAGGTTCCACGTCAGTTGCGCCGCTGACAACCTACTGAAGAAGCTCCGAGTCCTACTGGTTCGATAACCTTAGTCATAATTTCAAGGGAAACTTGCTGCTAGGCTGCATCATACCTTACTCTTGGGGTTTTTCAACGGACGTGTGTTACACGGCCATAACGGCACTCCTCGGCTGCTGTCGCGTACGCGTCCGTGGCAGGCCATAGGCGTGGATGACCGGGAACGAGGCCCCCTGCCGCGAAGACGAGGGAGCATGGCTGGGACGAGCTTATCGGACGACCAGGACGGAGTCCCCGGCGGCGAAGCGACGAAAACGACGGCGGCACAAAGCCCCCGACACGTGGGCGGATTTTTTTTTAATTCTTAAAAAAGACTAGCAAACGTGCCCGTGCGTTGCAACGGGCTAATCTTTAAATTTAACACCAAGAGGCCCGATAAAGTTCAAGAACACGCAGATTATCTATTTTTTAAATCTCTAACTCATACCTCGAGAGATGTTGGTGTATCAAACATCTTAGTTATTTGTAATTATGCGCGTAGTTAATGAATATGTTTGTCTTATTTTATGACGACACAAACAATGCTTTTGTGACTTTAATAATCATAAAGAAAAATAATATGGTGTATAGATGAGAAACCAAACTTAAACTAAAGATTCCTCCCTTTATTAAACTTCTCCCACATGTCACATATATTTGCTAAGGACATGTCGATCAATATCCAGTAGCTTAACCATTTTCATATAAACATCGTTAGTTGGCTTGCCGAACCTGATCAGCTCCTCAATATTTGCACCAACTCACCGATAGGACTAACACAAGTCTCACCGACATACCCTACTTAGATTCTTCGCAAGACAACTTACAAGTCCTATCTCAGTAGAAAGTTACCACAAGATAATCCTAACCTACGCCTTTTCCAACTTCACCATCACAAAGAGTTTGGAAGCACGGATAATACATTTTAAGACTATTCTCTTGAGAGATCCGTCATTTCCTGTCAGTCTTGTCCGCAAAAAGAACTTGATCAGTCCAAGAGACGATGTTGAACAATGGCATGCCCAACATCCTGCACACAAAAGATGACCCATCTCTCTCTATGAGAAAACAATATTTCGTCTTACATGATGATCAAGTTCAGATAAAAATAATCATGTCAAATTTAGATAGTGCAATGCAATGATGTTCCTGGTTCGTTTAAAAAAGTTACGTTGCTGGTGTCAAGGTAGTCTGGGCACGCATATGACTGTCAGCTTACACTTGTAGCTAAAATATAAAGCAAGGCCAACGAGAAACACTTATGAGTTCATTTTGTCACAGCAGCAGTGTGAATTTTCTAAAATCAGTATGTCAAGCATGCATAGGTACAGAATCAATTCCATTGTTATGTGCAATTAAAATATCACAAAATTAGTTTTCTCTACTTCTCTTAGAATCTTATTTGAACGATCAGATGAAGCTCACGGCAGGCGACACGGCCCTCGAATTTTCCCGCAAGGGTCTAAAAATCCTAGGAGAGCAAGCAATCTGTTGAGAAAAACTCATGTCTATCATTTGAATTGGAATGAAAAATTAGTGTCACATGCATGAAATACTCATAAGTGATTGAATAACAAATTGTCAAATTGTAAGGGAAAGTCGACTTAATCTATATGCATAGCACAATGTACTTCCTGGAATAGGGAGGTCTTTACCTTTCACATTCATGTGTACTGCTTGCAGAATGCATTTGTCCAAGAGAGAATCAATTTCTTCAGTAGACATATGTTGATGTTCCGTCTCCTTGGTGTCTAGTTCCGCCTTTAATGGTTCGTCATCACTGTGTAGAGCATATAACAGAATCGGAAGTTGGAATCGTACATAATTGACAGTAGGCACTTAACAAAAACTTCAAGCAGACCTCACACAAGTCGAAGATGAGAAAGGCCTCTTCCTCTGTACCTCACACCACCACACATGGTGGCGTCAACAACGCGGTCAAATGGCTGGTACTCCCTCCGCACTTATCTTCGGAATTTAAGATTGTCATCGCAGCAAAACATTTTCTACTTTCTACTCTCCCTTTGCTGCTTGTCTTCCCTCTTGGTACAACTCAAGCACAACGGTGGTTGAAATCAACAGCTGAAAGAGTGTATAGTAGAGCCAGATCCTAGGTCGGCTAGTGGACAGCTCAGGTCCATTGTTGAATGCCACGCCGTTTGTGTTTGGCTGCATTATTTCCCCAACCACGTTGGTACTGCTACTGCACACAGACAAACAGAACCGAACTGTCTATGCAACATAGGTTACGGTGATAGATATTCTCTGCCCTTACAGTGCGAGAAAGCTGATAGCGATGATGCCAGTTTCTCTTCAGTTTTCACCAACGTTGAGCTGAGCTCCAATTCACTCCAACATGGCAAAAAATGCAGCCGCGCCTGCGCCGCTTAGCCCGAAGCTTCAGAAGCATCTTCCTCGATGGGAAATCTGCAAGTAGGGAGTAGGAGGAAGATGGGAGAGAGGGCGGCGACTCTTACCTCATCCAATCGGTAGTGGGGGTGGATGGCAGTTGGCAAGGCCTCGACCCACTCATATCCTTCCCCGGCGTTGGCATCTCCTCCCCGGCGGCTGTGTGGCGCACCAGCACCCGCGCCGCCGCCGGATGATTTGGGGCCGGGGAGTAGGAGGAGGACGGGAGAGAGGGCGGCGAGCCCTCAGGCGCGTAGCGTGGCGCCGCGAACTGCGCGCGGTAGCGGTCGCCGGAGACGGCGCTCCTACCCAATCCGGCGCGACGCAGCGCTCCTATCCTCGCCGGATGGACTCGGTTTGGCTGGGTCTGCAGTGTCTCCCGTCGATCGCCGCCGCCGCTCTTAGGAGCGAGGGGATCTGGGTGCGGTGCGGTGCGGTGCTGCGTGATGGACTAAAGTGCAAAAGTGGTGGACTTTACATGCTGTACTGCGGGTTGATTTCCAATTTTCTGAGGGGTGAAACTGCAAAACGACCACGACGTACCACCTACCACGGTCGCTTATCAATATTATATAGTAGAGATAGTCGTGGCGGATACGCTCCATGTGTCACGGGTAGCAGGTTAGCCGTGGCGTGATGATTAGTGGCGCAGACCCGTGCGCCAGGCTAGCTATATTTGATGCACCACGAGTAACTGTTTTTCTACTAGTGTAATATACAATTTGTGGTTTTTTTGTCCGAATGATGTAGCATCCTCCACCGAGTTAGGCAGAAGGTACCCCCAAGACCGTAAGTCGGTTACCCTTGAGTATGCCAAGTGATTTTTGTTTGCGAGTGCATCACTCGGCAAACCGTTGAATATGCTGAGTGCATTTTTTGTCGAGTGTTTATGGACGACAATCGACAATGTCGCCTACGGTAATTGACAAACAGTTTGGCACTCAGAAACAAGGCCGATTTCAGTAGTGCAACCACCTGTCATGAGTAGGTCTACAAAGCCTTTGATTCGCTCATCAGGATGCCACCATTATTGTCAGCGTGCTCTCACATACACAGCCCTCGATCAAATGCATTTACACATGACAACTTTTCTCTTGTAAATAATATGTTACCAGGCACGAGTCAGAGACTACACTGGAAAAGTTTGGCATATTTTCATACTACATCAACAGAATATTAAGGCTTCTTCGTTAATTACAAAGAGTTGGACACTTCCAATTACCGGGTGTCGGTTGTGGCACCGTCGTCTGGATCTTAAGATCCGCATCCGAAGGCAGCTATGTGGGTGACATATAGCACCCGGAGGAGAAAAAATCCACACTCTAACTCCTTTTCAAAAAAAGAGTGGAATGCTCCCTTCATGCCAAAATATGCTACAGTTCATCCAATAATTTGTTCCATTTTAATTTATATTCATTTGTTATAAACAATAAACAACATTACAGACAGTTTAAAGAAACGAAGAATGTATCGGATATTCACAACGGGTGCACCCACTACCCAAAAAACAATTTTCCAAATGTCAAAAAATTCAAAATAAAAATTTCGCATATAATTCAAGACATTTCATGTTAGCACAAAAATTTACGCGAAGAGAAACCTTTTTTTGCAACCTGTGCAAAAAAGACAAATCCGGACGGAAATGGCTTTATACGTGTCAGATTTTTGTCTTTTTTGTACAGCTCACAAAAAAGTTTTTTCATCATGCCATTTTTTGTGCTAACACATCATGTTGTAATGTACATCCGGATTTTTTTCTGTAATTTTTTGACATAAAAAAAAACCAAAACTAAATTACATAATGGGTGCATCTAGACCCTAGAGCCAAATCGCCGCCTCCAGAATGTATCAACTTGTGTATTGGTTCCTTTCCCTCTCATGCATTCAATGGGGCTACGAAGAATGGAGTGAGTGTGCTAGCCAATTCATTTGGAACCTATGGACAGAAACTAGTTTGTTAGTTTCATTTTTTTTTTGTACTATAAGCCCAGTAGCTGCCCATCATAAAGAGGCCGTGTACACTTGTGTGTCGAGAAGTTGTGCAGGTGAGCTGATTCTACTATGTGGTCTCAAGGGTAACTGTCCCAAAGACCAAGTGGTTTGCTATCTCATAATTGAAGAAGGAAGACGAGCATCACCACTAGCTGGTCCTATTAAATTTCTTTGATAGTTAACCTTAGTCCACAAAACTGGATATTTCAAAGTGCCTTTCGGATGACCCAACACATCACATAAGGCCAGTCTCTCATAGAAGATAGTATTCCTATATGCCCTAATATAGTGTGCATTGGTTTCCATGAAATTATCGAACACGGTTGACCAAATTTATTCAAAAAATTATCTATATCTACCGACATCAAATGTATGCTGTATTAACATATACTTCAAGGTGAATCTAATGATATCGATTAGGTATTCTAGATGTTAATATTTCTATAAACTTGGTCAAAGTTTACAGGGTTTGACATCTCCCTAGTGTATAGTATCTATACAAGTTTACTTATTATGTTTTAGTACAAATGCTTAGGAATGTGTACTGATATGGTACAATGTCATATCATGATAATACTACCTTCTCTTTCTTTATTTAATGATGTGACACATTATACAAATGCTTACATAGCACTACATGATACCTGCTATAATACTTCTATGATCAGCTTAAACCTGAGCCTTTCAGATGACCTCCACGAAGAGATGATTCTCTCTAGAGTCTAGGCAATGATTGAGTAAGAAAATATTTTTGTACTCCGATGTTGTCAATCTTGTCAAATAGTTTTTCAAAATAATTAGCTCACTCCGATATTTTTCTAAAAAAATCTATGTGGAGTAACATAGATTAGTATAATGCATACCTAGTAGTCTATGTTATCATCTCCACTGTGGAGAGTATCATATAAAATATTATCATAGGCAGCTTCATTTATTAGGTACTACAGTATGACAGTTGGGCCAACATGTCATATTACCGTATATCATAATACCAATATTGTCTCTTTGTTCGATTAAAAAATTAACATATATGATCATTGATTAGTTGGGACTGCATGTAGTTGCATAATACCAACTGTGTTACCAGTACGAGAAGAGAGGCCATAAACATTGGCCAACATAGATTGTGTCGGATAAACACAACTAAGGATAATTGTGTCGGTCTTACACTATCAAATGAATTAGGGTTGGAGGCATATATAAACATTTGCTCCTATTAAGCAAGGTGCACAAACAAAAGCAATATCTTACTGTCTTTTTTGGAAAATGCCTTGTGCTTTTCTGTGTCTAATTTTGTTTGATGCATGGTTGACAAGACAATTTTGTTACAAAGTTTTAAATAGCGAGCTAAGCCATGGACGGCAGCTAAAAAATTCGTTGCTGCTTTGTTCCATACTGAAAGCATCTTTCGTCTTTATCTCAAATCGTTTTAGTTGACGGGCATGGCGTCTTTGCTGCTACTCTTGTTTTCTTGACCATTCAATTTGTGGTTGGGATATGTGCCAAAAGTAATTTTGAAGACATACCAGGTCAATATGCCACGGAATACATGAGCAGTACCGGTACAAAATCTCCTGAACTCTCTCTGTCGCCGTGCCTCCCTGCCCAGTCTCATTTTATTTCCAATTGGCTCTCATTGAGTTGGGATCATATGGAATGGATTTATGCTCATGTAAAGTTGTGCACATAAATTTATTTTTTGACTTATTTCTGCAAATCAAATAGAAA
Source organism: Poa pratensis (assembly GCA_947311845.1). Classification (NCBI taxonomy): domain Eukaryota; kingdom Viridiplantae; phylum Streptophyta; class Magnoliopsida; order Poales; family Poaceae; genus Poa; species Poa pratensis. Next base: position 28,287,486 of record CAMZMU010000120.1, on the reverse strand, counting down.
AAACATGTTCCATTGTAATGTAAATCCTGTTGTTGCTCCTATTAATTGGATGAACATGGAGCATTGACGAATCATTGTGGTTGTGAATCCTACTGCTTAATCTTAGTTCTGAAATTGTGCAGGTAGACAGACTGTAAGCATGGCTGCTTATTGTCGAATCAGTGTTAACTTGGTGTTTTGTGCTAAATAAAATTACTGGGAATGGTATAACTGGTGGGGAATCATTGCTTGAAGTATGCTATTTCAAATTGTAAAGGCTGCAGAATTGGTGTGAAGATTTACTGTGTAACATCCGGCTTGATATGTGTATCAAACGGAAATGTGAAATACAAGACAATACAAAGGCAAATACAAGGTCCACGACACATTCTAATGCCCCTGTTCAGCTGTGCAAATGAGCTCGAGCTCCGTTTTGAATCGCTGTACGTGTCCCCTTGTTGGCCTTGATTGTCTAACAATTCATGGCGCGACGACTCGGTCGTCAACGGGCCGGGTCTTTAAATAGCACAACAGATTGGCTGGAGGGATATTGCGATCTACTTTCATCTTGCTGATCAATGGAGGCAAGAACAAGGGCAGTCATGCCATGGCTGCTGCTTCTCTGCCTCGCCGCTACGGGCGGCTTACTGCAAGCTGTTGCGCAGGACGGCACCGGTATGATCAACATATATATTTGTAACAGTAGTACGTGCGTCATTTCAGCACTTATGAAATGGGCCGGTGAAAAGGCGTGATCGATTATTCCGAGTCAATGTGTGGATGCAGATTTCGTAAGCATCGACTGCGGTCTCCCAGGAGAGAAGGGCTTCATGGATGACAAGACCAATTTGAACTTCACCACGGACGCTGGCTTCATCGACACTGGCGTCAACGACAACATCTCCTTCCAGTACAAAGGCCCGTCGGTGGCCAAGACCTGGAACACCGTGCGCAGCTTCCCCAACGGCACCCGCAACTGCTACACTATTGTTGCCCCAGAGTCCGGGCTAAAGTACCTCATCCGGGGCAAGTTCTGGTATGGCAACTACGATGGCCTTAACCGGCTGCCCATCTTGTTCGACCTCTACATCGGCGTGAACTTTTGGACGACGGTGAACATCTCAGATGCCGATTCCGCGGTCTCTGAGGAGGCCATCGTGGTCGTGCCGAACAACTTCGTTCAGGTTTGCTTGGTGAACACCGGTTTTGGCACGCCCTTCATCAACGGGCTGGATCTAAGACCGCTGAAGAACACGCTCTACCCGTATGCCAACGAGACGCACGGCCTGGGCCTGGTCCAAAGGTTCAACTTCGGACCGTCTAATCGCAGCACCATTATCAGGTCGGTGATTGAAAATATATACTCGGATTCTTAATTAATTATTTCTAAGTTTTCGTAACCAGGAAACGCATGCATGCAACTGACTGTCGAACTGCATGCAGGTACCCTGATGATCGGCACGACCGTTTCTGGTACCCTTTCGTCAACGAGACAGCTGATTGGGCTGAGATACAAACGAATTTGGAGGTGGAAAATTACAGTACAAACCGCCTCTTCGAAGCGCCCACAGCTGTGACGCAGACGGCTATCACGCCAAGCAACGCCGGAAGCAACATAGAGTTCAGCTTGGAACTTCCAGCAAGTCCGCTTAACCTCATATCCATCATGCACTTCACCGAGCTCCAAAACCTCACCGCCATTAATGCTTCGCGCCAATTCGACATCAACGTGAACGGGCCGCCGGGGTACCCAGCCTACACGCCAAGCTACCTCTTCAGCGACGCCATCTACAACGAGGAGCCAACCGAATACAGCCAGTTTAGCGTCTCCCTCATTCCCCTTGCTAACTCAACGCTGCCTCCGATTATCAACGCCATCGAGCTCTTCTTGTTGTACTGCCAAGATCATCTAGGTAGATCGATTCGAGTAGAACAGAGAGATTGGGAGGAGGATGATCACCTTTTCCTTTAGAGATGAACCCGGAGTGCCGGACAAGGTGGAGGTGGCCGGCGATGGGAGTGGGTAGCAGTGGCGGCGGTGGTGGCACTTCCCGTCGGCTCGCGTAACCCTAGATCGGTAGGGGTGTCGGTGGGGGTTCTGGCACAGCGGCAAACCTCGTGACTCGTGCTGCAGGTCCCCCACCTCTTTATATAGCGCGGCGACAGGGGCCCACCAACCAGGGTGCGGTTGGGCGTCCCCGATCAGGACGCGGTCAAGGGGACCGATCGACCCGTTGGGGTTCGACCGGATGAGATCAACCTAACATTCTCCCCTTGATCTCAACTTTTACTTTTAACTTTATACTTTGTACTTTACTCGTTTCATCACGGATCAGTACATAGAGCATGTTTCATCGTCACAGCTCAATTGCCGATAGAATCAGACAGCTACAATATACGTCTCTGTTTTGAAACAAATCCTGTTACTTTTGGGCCTCTTTATTGTCCGGAAATCATATAGACTATACCATAAACCCATGTCGACTATGTGTTCTCCAAAACACACTGGGCGGTAAGCCTTTAATTAGCAGATCTGCAAACACTTGTGTGTTTCTTTTATCTATTCCTCTTATGCTCCAAGCATTTCAACATAATTCCGGACTTTCTCCTTTACAACGTATAACTCTGTGTCAATGTGTTTGGCACCACACTTGACTCGTTGTTTAGGAGTGAATTACTTAATGGTTATTGCTGTTGTCAACCATTATCAATTCCGGGTACAGGTTTCCTTAACCATTTTGCCTATCCCTCGGCCTTATATCATGCTATAACATGTCTTTACATCACACTGATGCTAATCATTTCATTCTCTGGAGCTTTTCCACACAAAAACTCCAAATGTGAAATTTAGCGACAATTGTGGATTTCGCTATACATTTCACAAATTCTTTCTTTGTGCTCACAACCTTTTGAGAGCACATTTATAGATCTATCTTTGTACTCACAACCTTTTGAGAGCACTCTGTTTCTTTTAGCATATCTTTGATTCCATTCCAGTGATCTATATCTGGATTGGACATTGCCAAAACAACCGGATACGTGAACTGTCAGGGTAATATTGAGTTTCCAACAGCTGAAGCATATGGTACCATATCCATTTGATTCGCTCTATGTTATCTCTTGGAACACTAAAGTTCTCAATTCCATTACCCTTGACAATAAGAACAGGCGTAGGTTTTCTCGACATGCATGCTTTAGAGACTTCTTCTCAGCATGTCCATGCGATATTTCTAATACCCCTTTTCTTCTTTTCTTAGTAAATCTCGATACTTTTAACGATAGACACTCTACCGAGAATACTCTTTTGAGGACAAGAACTTCTTTTCTCTGCCGGTAGTAGATTGACATCACCACTAGCAAGTAGGATATCATCCACATACACAGGATTAGGGAATGAATTTCCCATTCTATAAGTTTATAGAAAAGCGATTGTCCTCTCATTCTCTTTAACCCAAAATAACTTCTGATTCTAGAGACTTGCTCTAGTCCGTAAGATCCCTTGTGTTCTTTACTTTCATCTGATGTAACTCAGATCATTATGTGCCATTATCACTCATTATAATCTGTTTATTCTCTTAGCGCAAAACTTTCGATTTAAAATCGCTTTTTACATATTTCCTTTGGAGTCACATTGGCGTTGTAGACCCTTTATAGCCTACTGTTTTGGCTCCATTGGAAATTACTTATGAGTCCCAAACATCGTCGGGATTCACATAGTCTCTAATCATTAAGACAAGTAGACACTTGTCAAAATCGATTGAGCGCTGCTTATAATCTCTGTAAATGAGGTGGGATCAACCTTCATTTAAATTTCTCTGATATAGACTTTATAGTCATCTGTTTTTCTCATATGGGGATGTTGTTGTTTTGTCATTGCCTAGAGGCAATTAATTCTGTAGTCTTCTATTGCTATAGCTCTTACAAGGACCTAAATCACAAGATCCATGTTTGCTTGTTCATCTCTATTATAAAGCAACAAGCTCCCCCAGATAAAATCTATTCGAGCCTTAGGTATGTTCATACCATGCTCCCCCAGATTACTCCATTTTCTCCAAAATGGTGTATCCTTAATCCTTTTTATTTGGGTTTATTCTGTTAACCTGTTAATCTGTCTTCTTTATGGCACTTTGAGTACCGTCCTTAGTCTCCTTTCGGAGCTGTAAAAATCCAGGAATAAATCTATCTCTTTACTTTAGGGTATCATTATTATGACCATTGTACTCCCCAGACGATCACAATTCATCATAGATCACTTAGATGCATAATGTGCATCACATTATCTGAAGTATAGGGGAGTTTATACTGTAACATTCTCTATCTCCCCCTCGAAATGTGGCAAGAACCTTTTTGCCACAATTTCGAAACTTTGATTATCTGCTTTATTCAATATGAAGTTATCTTTTAACGTATGGGAGTACTTTTTCCTCATTCCTTTTCAAAACTCACAAGAGTTCTTTCTCAATGGTACTGCAAGTCACACTTGCATAACATTCTTATCTTTAGGTTCATTTGTAACTTTATTCTCTTTTGACTCATTAAGTGCTTTATAACTATGATACACAAGGTGTGCGGTCGATATAAAAACACATGAGTCATCACATCTTTCTTCTGTCATACAGAATAAGTCCTTTGTCAAAATTTTCTCCCGCCATGCGGGTATTTTCCCAGACTTTTCCCACCACGTGGGTATTATTATCATCTTTTCCCGTCATGCGGGTAATTAAGAGACACAGATGCCACAATTGGCTCTTTAGACTGCATATTCAATCATCAAATTCAGAAATAAATCTGAATACTCTTTTATACACATGCTTAATCCAACGTTAGTCAAATTAAGCATTCATGTTGCTCGTTTAAAAAAATTCTTCACATAGGTACATGAAAGAAATTCGTTAAACAAAACTCTGAATGATTTATTTGTTTTCTGCATGGAGAGTACATGAAAGACATTTGTCAAACAAGACTCTCGATGATCTATTTGTATTCTTGGATTAACATCCAAGAATTCTTTTCTTTTGCAGTCATTCTTTAGAGAGAACATACTCTCTCACTTTATGACCTTTCTTGGTCATCTTTCGGGTCACAAGTACCCATTCTTTTGCTTTCACGAATGAAAACATGAGAATCTTTGTCTGAGAAAATATTCAATAATAATAAACAATAATGAGCATAAAAATAACCCTACGTTGGTCTGGTTAAAGATATGCACATTAAATTTTAAAACTTTCTTCTATATTCTAAATCACCGTTGGGCAGAATTAGAATGAAACATCATCTTTCTACACTAATTCTACATCACCGTTGGGCAGAAATAGAATCAATGTATAAAACTCATAAACAACATGATGATAATATTTCTATTGCAATAAAGAACTCTGTTTGCAAATAACATTATCATCAACTCTATTTCAGCGGAAACATGAAATATACATATTTCTATAGTTCAAGAGCATTTCTTGATCTTTTATCTTTTCTCTGAAAATTGATCACTTTCATGCAAAATTATCAGTGATCTAGCCCTTTGACTATAGAACTCACATAATTATAGTACTGCTATCATCAACGTTGGTCAGAAAATAACAATACCATAATTAATCTGTTAAACAAGTATTTCTCTTTTTCCTCCTCTCTAATTAAATTTTCCCGTTGGTTCCAATTTAATTAGAGGAGAGTCCTTTTACTTTACAGCAGAAACTGTAATGAATTCTCTGTATTTCACAAACTTTGCACTGTTCAACGATTAACAAATCATGATTATGTTATTAACAACGTTGGTCATAAAATAACATAATCATAATCATTACTAAAAAACACTTTAACATGATCCTTTAATTCTTACTTTTTAATTTTTTTTTGACCTTTTAAATTTAAAAAAGCACATTTCTCTATTTGCAGCGGAAAACATGAAATAAAAATTCCATGAACTTTAATATTCACTTTATCACATCTTTAAAAAATTCAATTATCACTTTATTGCTTTTAAGCAATTACTTTTAACTATTTGCAGCGGAAATAATTCTATCACAAACTTTATATTTTCCAGAAACATTTCTGTCATTTTTCTGTTTTTCTAAACAAAATTTTGATGAATAATTTTGAATAGAAAGAACTAGTTGAAAATTGCCCAAAAATTGGACAAAAAACAAATAAATATGCTTCTGGAAAAATTAACAGAAAGCTGTTCTTTTTGGCCCGCAGAAGAAATGCGCGGCCCAGTGTTATCTGCCGCCCGAGCAACGCTTTAAATGGCCCACGGCCTGCTCTGCGAGCACCGCAGCGGGCGCTGCGTCGGCCCGGCCCACGGCCTGCTAGGCCCACAACCCGCCCAGCGCGCGCCGCTCAATCTGCCGCCCGCGCGTTGCGGAAAACGGCCTGCGGCCCGCGGCCTGTGGCATCTTTCGGCCAATGTCGCCGTGTTACTTGCTGCACAGGGCGTCACTCTGCAGCCTTTCTAACACGGCCCACGGCCCATTTTGCGCCCAGCAGCGGCCCAACTACCTGGAACCCTAGATCGGTGAGATCCTAGCCGTTGGTGGGATCGGACGGTCGAGCATGGTTGTCGGTCGATGAAAACCAACTGCAACCGCTCGACACCTCACTTTCTTCCTCCCCTCGCACCTTCTCTGTTCCCGAAAACCGGCGGCGAAAACGGTGGAGAGAGAGATGCCCGAGGCCGGCGGCCCGCCGGAGACGGCGGCGCACCACGGTGCCTGCTTGGTGCCGGCCCTTCCTCCTCCCTTTCCTTTTCCTTTTCATCACCCACGGCCACCTCACAGAGAGAGAAACAGAGGAGCCCGCGGCCCCTGCTGCTTCCCCTGCGCCGGCGACGATGCGGGATCTCGCCGGCAGGGCGTGACGGTGGTCCGGCGGTGCTGTTTTTGCCCCCGAAGGGAACTCATCCTTTCGGCCGTGGCGGAGACAGTGCCCCTCCACTGCCCTGTTCTTCGTCCAGTCCCTCGGCTTGCCGATACGGACATGGATCGAGAGGAAACGGCGCGGCCCTTGCGGCGGCGCTCTTTGCCGGCGACGCCGGTCCCCTTTTCCCCTCTTTTGATTTGGGATTTTTCTTTTTCGATTTTCCTTTTGGGGATGAACTCGGGATGAACTAGGGTTCTTTGATCTATTTGATTTCTTTTCTACCGAAAAAATCTAGCAACTAGAAGTTGGCTCTGATACCATTGTTGTACTGCCAAGATCATCTAGGTAGATCGATTCGAGTAGAACAGAGAGATTGGGAGGAGGATGATCACCTTTTCCTTTAGAGATGAACCCGGAGTGCCGGACAAGGTGGAGGTGGCCGGCGATGGGAGTGGGTAGCAGTGGCGGCGGTGGTGGCACTTCCCGTCGGCTCGCGCTAACCCTAGATCGGTAGGGGTGTCGGTGGGGGTTCTGGCACAGCGGCAAACCTCGTGACTCGTGCTGCAGGTCCCCCACCTCTTTATATAGCGCGGCGACAGGGGCCCACCAACCAGGGTGCGGTTGGGCGTCCCCGATCAGGACGCGGTCAAGGGGACCGATCGACCCGTTGGGGTTCGACCGGATGAGATCAACCTAACACTTCTCCGTCATCTCCACCACCAACCTTAGCACAAACGCACAGGATGGTGCGCGCGATCATGCACACAACAATACAGCTTCTGTTTGCTTCCTTATTCAGGGCCTATTACTGATACTAATTAGCTTCAGTTTGTCATGCATTAACACGCAGCATCCGCCATTGCTGCGATCAAGAAAGATTACCAGGTGCACAAGAACTGGATGGGTGACCCGTGCTTTCCCGACAGTCTGGCGTGGGATGGCTTGAATTGCAGCTATGCCGATTACGAGCATCCAATAATCAGAAGCGTGTAATTATCCCACATATGCACTTACGTATGTTGGCGACTGCTTTGCCGTAAAACTGACTCACTTTGCTTGTTTGTAGAAACCTGTCCTTCAGTGGTCTCAATGGTGTTATATCGCCTTCTTTTGCAAATATCAAGAATCTCACATACTTGTACGTTACACGCATGACGTGGACCAATTAATTTTCTTAATTTTTGACTGACAAGTAATGTGAAATAAAATAACGATCACTATTTTGCAGGGATCTGTCAAACAATAACTTGATAGGATCAATTCCAGATGAGCTTTCACAATTACCTTCATTGAAGCTTATGTACGTTTAATTTGGACCTTTATTACAACTTCTACAAATTCTCATCCCGTGCAATATGTTTAACTTATTTCAGTAGTATCGGTTTCTCATATATGTAGAGATTTGTCAAACAACCAGCTCAATGGATCGATTCCATCTGGACTTCAAAAAAGAATTCAAGATGGATCCCTGGTGCTAAGGTCCTTTTGCCCATCATTTCCATTTAATTTGTACAATTAACATGCATGCATGGTGTTCGACAATACAGAACTTGACTAAATAACATATCCATTTCACATATTTTGGTAGATACGGCAGCAACCCAAACATTTGCACGAGTAGCACATGTCAGCAGCCTACCCAAGGGAGAAGCAAGCGGGTCATCATAATTATTGCCATCGTAATTGTGGTTGTGGTTATAGTACTATGTGTGGGGGTACTGCTATTTTGCCTGCTAAGTCGAAAAAAACAAGGTGAGTCTTTCGTATGAGCACCAGAACTCCATTCCTAATTCCCCACCTATGGCCACCATTTGTAATGGTTCTTGTGGAACACATTGTGAAAGAAGGATCAATAACCAACTCTTCAAAGATGAAGAATAATGAGATGACGAGCTCGACCTCGAACAATGATGGATACACGGATAGTGCACTACAACTTGAAAACCGTCAGTTCACATTCAAGGAACTAGGGATGATAACCAAGAACTTCCAGCAAGTACTCGGCCAGGGTGGATTCGGGTATGTCTACCATGGCATCCTGGAGAATGGAATTGAAGTAGCGGTAAAGCTACGGTCAGACTCATCAGATCAGGGTGTCAGGGAGTTCCTCGTAGAGGTAATGTGGTAATGTTTCATGCATGTTCCTGTGCGACATGAATTTTTGCTAAGCATGATCATTAATTTATCCAGGCCCAGGTTTTAGCACGGATCCATCACAAAAATCTTGTCACCCTGATTGGATACTGCAAAGAAGGGGAGCACATGGCACTAGTTTATGAATACATGCCCGAAGGAAACCTACAGGAACATATTGCAGGTATCTAACTGGTTTAGCGATATAGCTTCATATTGTTTTTTTTTGAATTTATATAGCTTCATATTGTTGGAAAATAGCAAAGACTTTGGTACATGGCTGAATGCATGCACATCCAATTATGATGACATTATTAGCAAAGACTTCAGAATGATGTGTAGTAGTGCTTACGCATGCATGCAACTGACTGTCGAACTGCATGCAGGTACCCTGATGATCGGCACGACCGTTTCTGGTACCCTTTCGTCAACGAGACAGCTGATTGGGCTGAGATACAAACCAAGTTGGATGTGGAAAATTACAGGACAGTCATCTTCGAACCGCCCACAGCTGTGACGCAGACGGCTATCACGCCAAGCAACGCCGGAAGCAACATAGAGTTCAGCTTGGAACTTCCAGCAAGTCCGCTTAACCTCATATCCATCATGCACTTCACCGAGCTCAAAAACCTCACCGCCATTAATGCTTCGCGCCAATTCGACATCAACGTGAAGGGGGCGCCGGGGTACCCAGCCTACACGCCAAGCTACCTCATCAGCGACGCCATCTACTACGAGGAGCCAATCGAATACAGCCAGTTTAGCGTCTCCCTCATTCCCCTTGCTAACTCAACGCTGCCTCCGATTATCAACGCCATCGAGCTCTTCTCCGTCATCTCCACCACCAACCTTAGCACAGACGCACAGGATGGTGCGATCATGCACACAACAATACAGCTGATGCTTAATCACATTACATATCCTTCATGCCTGTTATACTGATAATTTGCTTCTCTTGGCCATGCATTAACAGCATCTGCCGTCATGGCAATCAAGAAAGATTACCAGGTACACAACAACTGGATGGGTGACCCGTGCTTTCCCAAGACACTAGCGTGGGATGGCTTAAATTGCAGCTATGAAGATTCCAGCTAATTTTTTTTAATAATACATTTATTTAATTAAATTCGAAAAATATAACGGAAAACCACGAAATTACAGGAATAATACGGCTTCAGCCTAGGCCTAGCCGATAAGGGCCCGTCGGCCAAGATTGGGACGAAATGCCTGTCGGTCGACCCCTGCACTTGTCAGAGAGACCTATCGGCTAGTATTGGGCCGACAAGCTTCTGTCGGCCTAGGCCCAGCCGACCAGACCCAGTCGGCTTAAGCTGGGCCGACTTCTGCATGTATGTTTTTTCCCGTCGTTCCCGCAATTTGTCTCCCGCCGTTGTGTTCCGGCACATATCTTCCCGCCATTTTTCTCCCGCCATCTTCTCCCGTTGTGCAGCGCTGGCCCGCAGACGCACAGTTTCTGAACAAAGAGATCCTCGAGAGTAGGAGCCATCTCACCCCATCGAAAGTGAAACGTGTGGGTCTCGGGCCTCCATGTGTCCACTAAGCATGTGAGAAGACAGTTGTCTATCACCATGCCTGAAGAGTCAGCAGTGGCCTCTACTAGACGCGCGAAAGGTAAAATCCCAGCCCACTTCAACCTGCATGTTCAGCAAACAAATATAAATTCGTAATCATATATATGTAGCGAACAAGAAAATTAATGCAGATAATATATGACATGCAAAAATTAATTAGGCATGTACCTCTCCTCCCAAGCAGGGTGTATCTGCCAATATTCCCTCGGTCCTCGAGTTATTAGAGGCTCGAGGCTACGCTCCTGTAATATCTTTGCGCGATGGTTATGATCCACATCCGGACTGATCAAGTATACTTGTTCCATATCTTCGCGCACCTAAATTAAAAGTCTAAATTACAGATGAAATCAAACTCTAAATTTAAAACACTGATCCACACTTATGACAGATAAAAACATACTCTAATTTAAAAACATTGATCCACACTAATTGAAGGATGCACACTAATGTGACACCAATTTACTGTTATAACCGGCAACATCTATGTACTTAATATTAGTAGCGCAATAAATACCTAGCAATACCTTATGCTGCGCCCTGTCGGCCAGGCTTGGGCCGATTAGTGGCTGGTCGGCCAGGCTAGGGCCGATTAGTGGCCACGTGACGCAGAAAGGCCTGTCGGCCGCAGGCCTGGCCCGCCATGCACAGCAATCGGCTTAGCTAGAGCCGACGAGTGCTTTTCGGCCCAGTTATGGCCGACAGGCCCTTATCGGCTAGGCCTGGGCCGAGGCCGTATTATTCCTGTAATTTCGTGGTTTTCCGTTATATTTTTCGAATTTAATTAAATAAATGTATTATTAAAAAAAATTAGCAAGATTCCAAGCATCCGATAATCACAAGAGTGTAATTATATATCCCACGTCTACACTTACTTAATTACTTTGGCGACTGCTCTGCCGTAAAACTAACTCACTTTGCACTTTGTAGAAACCTGTCCTCCAGTGGTCTCAATGGTACTATATCGCCTTCTTTCCAATACTTGTACGTTACGTGACACGTGGACCAATTACTTCTCTTTATTTTTGACTGAAACGTAAGGTGAAAGAAAATAGCTATCGCTACCTTGCAGGGATCTGTCAAACAATAACTTGATAGGTTCAATTCCAGATGAACTTTCGCAATTGCCTTCATTGACGTTTGTGTAAGTTTTATTTGGCCACTTATTTCAAGTTTTACACATTCACATCGTATGCATCTACTTACGTCAGTATTTTTTCTCCTATATATAGAGAGTTGTCAAACAACCAGCTCAATGGGTCGATTCCATCTGGACTTTTCAAAAGAGTTCAAGATGGATCCCTGGTTCTAAGGTCCTTTTCCCCAATATTTCCTTTTAATTTGTCGAGTTAACATGCACGATGTTCTAGAAGATAGAATTTTAATAAACTCAAATCGATTTCACATATTTTGGTAGATATGGCGGCAACCCAAACCTTTGCACCAGTAGCTCGTGTCAGCCTGCTCAAGGGACAAGCAAGAGGGCCACTATCATCGTTGTCATCGTAACTGTGGTTATGGTTATTGTACTATCAGTGGGGGTACTTCTATTTTGCCTGCAAAGACGAAAAAAGCAAGGTGAGTCTTTGGCATGAGCACAAGAATTCCCTAGTCCATTTTTAATTCCCCACCTGTCACCACCAGTTATAATGTTACTTGTGGAACTCATTGCAATGAAGGATCAGTAATCAACTCTTCAAAGACGAAGAATAATGTGATGGCGAGCTCGACCTCGAACAATGCTGGATACACGGACAATTCGTTAAATCTTGAAAACCGTCGGTTCACATACAAGGAACTAGAAATGATAACCAAGAACTTCCGGCAAGTGCTTGGCCAGGGTGGATTCGGGTGTGTCTACCATGGCTTCCTGGAGAATGGAATTCAAGTAGCAGTAAAGCTTCGGTCAGATTCATCAGAACAGGGTGTCAAGGAGTTCCTTGTAGAGGTAAAGTTTCATACATGTTTGTACAAAAATTATGGAAAAGTTGTTAATGGGCATGGACTCACGTACACCCCTACACTGTATCAGACTTCTCACTTTTCTTGTTTCTCACAAACTATACTACATATGGCTTTGAAACTTTGCAGGTGACTAAAAATTAGAAATAGAATGGGAAACACCAGCTCAAATTTATTTCTGCAATTTTTTTACTATTTTAATGAAAAATAGTATAATTAAATATATATACATATAATGTCAGAAAAATCCCGAACTAATTTTCCCACATTCTATCTCAAATGTTTGAATGAACTAAGAAGTTCCAAAACCATAGGTTTCATGGGTTGAGAGATACAAAAAAGAGAAGTTATTTGAGAGGGAAAAAAGGGCTAGCACCTTGATGCACCTATGAACAATTGAGATAGGGGTGTTGTACGCCCAGGAGTACAGAACCATTTTCCTATATATATATATATATATATATTTGCAATTTAACCCCCCAATTTTCTGAAAATCGACCCGCAGTCCTTCGCGGCTAGGCCCTTCTTTCATCTCGGCACCGCGTACGTCTCGGCCGCCATCATCGCGCCGGAAGAGCGCCAGGCCCGGTCGGGTCCACCCCTACCCTGCCGGATCTGAGCAGGGTGTCACCAGATCCAGCACCGCAGCCCGCTCCCATCCGTCATCGACAACAGCAGGACCAGTCCTCAGCGCAAGCACGAACCGCGTGGCGGCGGACCAGGCCTAGCGCTATAGCGGAAGAGATCCAGGGCAGCGACACCCGAACCGAAGGTTTGTTCATGCTGAATGCACCGTTCTGGCACGCCTTGATGCTTGCCACCATCGGGGTTGCTAGCTCCCCCGCCAACCAATACCGCCTCTATCCTTGTCTTCGTTCTTCTCATCAGGAGGGGCGGTGAATCTCACGTCGAAGGAGAATGGAGGCTATAGCTGTGTAGTAGAGATACACGAATTGGGATTGATTAGGAATTCAAGAAAGAAAGGTCCTAGCATACGGGAGTACTGCTGCTAGGAATTCAATAGGATTTTATTCAAGATGCAGACCTGGGTCGTGCTCTCATGCAGCCATCTGACATATAAAAAAAAAGCAGAAGAAAAGAAGTTAATTACCCGTCTTGTTAAGATTCTAAAGTGGCTGAAATGGTGCAAACGAATAACATCTTTTTTTGGGAAGTAAATAACATAATTCATGTCAATTATGGATACTCGTCTTCCCAAGAGGTCTGAAAATTGGGATTGATATCTAAATTAAGATCTATATCCGAGAAGCGATTGAACGGCATGTCATGTATAAACTATATTGTTGCAGCACCTTGAGGCGTACAAAATTGGCTACAATGACAATGTTTTGTAGAACGTCAAAAGTCCGGCCATTGTGCCGCCGTCAACCTGCTCCTAGCCGGGAGGTGCGCGCAGATCACGCTGACACATATGCTAACTCCTCAACGCCATGTTTTAGCATGACAAAAGTTGACATATTGGTAAATCACATAGTGATCAACAAAGATGTTAAGACGGGAGAGAAATTTCCACATTTGCCACAACACACGGAGCGATTCCTCACATTATGCCCATAGCAACGCACGGGTCTTGTGCTAGTAGTATATAGGTTGTTATAGACATTTTAATTAATGGCTGCGAAGGGTATTACATCAAGTGGATAACATAATATTGGATCTCTCATGCGCTATCTCGAATATACCAGATATCTTTTCTGCAGTTGCTACTACAAGTTTATTTCATCTAAGACACACGTTTTCCCTCTAACGTCATAGCATACTAGTTTGATCGGAACATATATATATATGAACGAGGTAGTAATATCAAAATTTAAATAGCCAGCTATTTCTCAGCTATAGCTGTTCCAACACCCTCCATCTACAGCTACAGTTATTTTACGCTGAACTAAAAAAAGCCGCTAATCTTCCAAGAAATTCCGCTAAAGCACTGATTTGGGCCAAAGTTACCGTTATTTTCATCTGCAGGCCCAAATTTTTCCGAGTCTAAAAGAACACCGCATGGCCCAAAAATTTTCGATATCAAATATTGATTCAACCTATATAAAATGAAAAAAAAATATTGCCATAAGTGATTCCTGTACCTTTTTTTGGTCAAAACGTTTGTGGTTCAACCCACAACTTGCTTCTCCATGAGCTCAATCGTTATGATTTCAATCTCTAGGTAGATGTTTGTCAACTCGACAACCCTCACATGCATGCATGGTTAGTTAATGCTTAACTGCACATCCGACAATATTGTAATGTTCTCCATCAGCTCCCACAAAACATAAGTGTCAGTCCCTCATGCAACACCTAAGAAAATAAATGAGCTTACTTCTACATTATGTCCTAAGTTAAACTTTTCGAATGTGACCAGCTTTATAGAAACCCATAACAGCATATCACATCAAATTATATATTTTGAAACTATACTTTAGGACGGATCTAGCGATACTGATAATTTATTTTCATAAATGCTGCTACTTTCCCTATGAAGTTGGTCAAGCTTTATAATATTTGGACTTAAAGAAAAGTTAGTACACTTAATCGCAGACACATTGATAGTAGCTAATTAACTTTCCCTGAATATATGCATCAAGACAAAAATTTCTCCTTGACACATTCTCTTATTAAAACTTTTTTTAACTTCGAACTCGTAACCTGATAAAGGCGAAAGATCAGATGTAGATTATTGGACAAGATGATGCTCTGAAAACAATTGGAATTCTAGGTGGAGTCGCATCTGAATATAATACATACATTGCCAGGCGAGACATGGGATCGATGCAACTTCGATTCACGGGATATGCAGATTTGCATAAAGATTCGATGATACCTGAGAAGGAGTAATTTGAAAGAGCAGATTTGTTAGCGGATAGGACTAGGCGTCCCCCGGGGGATTTTGGGGGAAAATCCCCCGGCTCCTCCTAGTGACACCTGTCCCCTTTCCTGACCCCAAATCCCATCAAATTCCCTTTTTGCTTCTATGAAGAAAAAAGGTTCGCGCGTAATAAGAATTTTATACTATTGTAGGAAAAGTCTAAATTTCAACCAAAATCCCCGCAAATGGTTCTATGAAGCAAAAACGGTTTGCGCGTAATAAGATTTTCGTGCTATTTGAGCAAAAAGTTCAATTTCAACCAAAATCCCGCAAATGCTTCTATGAAGCAAAAACGGTTCGTTTGAAATAAAAAATTGTACTATTGTAGCATAAGTCCAATTTCCTCTCAAATCCCAAAAAATGATTCTACGGAGCAAAAAATTTCATTCGTAGAAACATTGCAGAACGCCCCCGACACGGCGTCGCCGATGCAACAACTCCATGGTAGGCGCTTGCAGCAACGTGGATGGTCTGTGATATCATCCTCCTCCAGAACTCTTGTGAGGCATCTTCCGTTCGCACAATCGTAAATGCTTTTACGGAGCAAAACGCGAGCCGTTGGTAGCATCGCTGCATGTCGTCGGTAGCAACATCGTGCGCCCCTGGTAGCATCGCCGGCTCGTCGGTAGCAATGCCATGCGCCGTTGGCAGCATCACCGGCTCATCAGTATCAACGCCGTGAGACGTCGGTAGCATCCGTTCGTATCATTGCCGGATACCGACGGTAGCATCGTCAGCTCGTCAGTAGCAACGACGACCGCATTGGGAGCATCGCCGCTACCTCTTCGTGTACCGCGTTGGTATCAACACCATGGTACCAGCGTCGCGCTCCGTTGGGAGCATCGCCGCTACCGCCGGTAGCATCACGTGCACCGTTGGTGGCAACATCACGGTAGCAGCGCCGCGCACCGTTGTGAGCATCACCGCTACCGTCGGTAGCATCGCCATGCACCGTTGGTAGCAACACCACGGTAGCAGTGCCGTATTCCGTTGGGAGCATCGCCGCTACTGTCGGTAGCATCGCCGTGCACCGTTTTTTTTTGAGGAGGATCCGACACTTATATTAAGGAAGCTCAGCACACAATACATAAAGGTCCAAAAGAAAACGAAAATTACAAACGGACCCAGAAAAGTGCACAGAGCACCCCAAGCCTCCGAGAAAGAACCCAATCGGATCCCTTATCCGCTCCCCAAGCACCTACGTGCCGCCGGGAAGAAGGCACCACCACCACAAGTAGAAGACTGCAGGAGCCGTCCGCCGACGCCGTGCGACGGATCTGAAAGGCGATGAACGCGTACAGCCAAAGCACCTGCTCCCCGCAACCTCCGATCTCCCAGCCGGCTCGTCGCCGCCCAGGACCACCACCAACAGCACCGCACCACTTCCAGCCGCCGCTCCCCTCACCACCATGGCCGGCTAGAGCAAAAGCGTCGAGGAAGGAAACCACCCGAACCACCTGCACCAAAAGCGGGAACACTGTAACAGCCCAAAGTTTAGGCACCCAAAAATGTGAATAAAATTTTCACTTTTTATGTTTTCCTGTGCATCATAGCATCCTAAATAAATTGTTTCAAGAAAATTACAATTGGAAACAATTCAAATATGAATTGTTTCATCTCCAATTCCAAACCAATAAAAGCATTTGAAATCTTCAACAACAAAGGTACCTTGTCACTCTATATTTGTCAAGGAAGTTCCAAGAGATCACAAATATAATTTTGAGCAACTTTAAACATTATTAAAGTGTTGCCCAATTTTGAATTATCAAAATACCATAAACCAATCTCACAAACAAAGGTGGATAAAAACATTTTATTTTGAACCCCCAATTTTTTTGGAGCCTCTACATGACATAGGGAGCCTACCTGAATAATTTCAGCATTTTTGGAATGAATTAAGTAACTCAATTAAATGTTTGCAAAATGGGGCAGAAATGAAAGTAAAACAAGTTTATTCTACAAACTTTCTCCAAATGAGCTCAAATTTTTACCAGAGGATCTTTGTAGCAAATAATAACTTCCCACCAAATTTGATCAAATTTGGAGTTGCCTAAGTACCTCAATTAATTTGGCAAAGAAAAGAACAGAAAAGGAAAAAAGACTGAAATTAAATGAAAGAAAATGAACCCGGGGGTTTTTCAGAAAATGGTCGTCTCTCACCTCCCGACACGGCCGTGCCATTGCCATTGCCACGACGCCGTGCACGCCCTGCCGTGCCTGGGCCCCGCCGTCGCGTACCTCCAACACCGCAGCACCCCGGGACGCCGCATCCGTGCCCCTCCTCGACCGGAGACGACCAGACAGCCCGCTCCAGCACGCCGTGATGTCCCCGACAAGATCGACATGGGCGCCGCCCGTGCTCCCTCTCCCGAGCCCCCCCAACTGCTATAAAGAAGCTCCCTCGGTGGAGAAGAACCCTCACACCACCACCGCACCACCTGCTCGCTTGCTCTCCTCTCTCTTCCTCTCCATTTCCTTCCTCGGCACCGAAACCATGGCCAGCACCGCCGAGGAAGCTCGCCGTCGATAGAGGCTGCCCCGAGCAGATCGCGGACCACCGGAGCCTCCGCCTCCTCTTCATCCACCTCCCCGTGCAAGGAATCGACGCGAGGAGCCCGCAATCGATGCCGCCGAGAAGCTTCTTCCCCGACACCGATGCGCCTCCGACGAGCTCGCGCCACCGCTGTGCTAAACCTCCAGCCCCGACGTCGCTTCGCACGCAACGAGGGTGAGCTCGCGGTCCCGTGGGACATCCCCGTTCATCTTCCTGTACCCTAGGTCGCCGTAACAACGTAGCCCGTGCGCAACCGCGGCCGTAGCTCGTCGCCGTGCTCAACTCCGGCGATCTTTTGGGTCATAGCTCCGCCAATAGAGCCCCCTCGTCGCTTAGAATCGAACGCGTGCCCTCTTGGGGTCGCGCGCGCGCCCAGCTGCTGCCGGCGTGCAACGCCGCCGTCGCGGTCACCGCGCCCCGTGCGTGCTGGACGTGGCATGGACGTGGTCCAGCGTGGCCGTGGGCCCGCGCTTGCGTGGCTTCCCCGTGGCAGCCTGGCCCACTGGTCAGTGACCATGGGTAGATATTCCCCGGGTAGAAAACGTTTTGGGTACTTATTTCTGTGAATTTAAATAAAAGACAGAAAATGTTTAAAGCTTAGAAAATCAATATCTTTTTAAATATTAGTCCAAAAGTTACACATAATATACCAAAATGTTCATAAAAATGAATCCTATCTATTGGTATAACTCTCACATCCAACTAAATTAATTTAGTTGCTGTTTTATTAAAAATACTAAAAGGCAGAAAAGAAAGCAATATTAGAAAATCCATATCTCTAAAAATAATTGTCCAAAAATTTCAAATAAGATATCAAAATGATCAGTGGAATAAACCCTACTTTCTAATATCATTTTCATGATGAACTAAACACTGGAAATAACTTTTTCTTGCACTTTAGTAAAAGGGCAGAATATAAGATGATTTTGTAAAATTCATAACTTAATTAATAATGCTCCAAAAATTAAGTTTAACCTATTAAAATGTTTGTCTCAACAAACTCTACACATACATATTTTAATTGCATACAATTGAGTTAATTTTATGCCCTGTTTAAATAAAATACTAAAGAGGGCAGAATTGAACTCCAACTTTAGAAATCCATAACTAATTCAATAATTACCCAAGATTTATGTTTAATACCTTAAAATGTTCAGTGCAACATTTGCTAACTATTTTTAAGCCTTGTTAATCAAGAAATGAACCTGGTATCATTGTTTAATTGCCTTAACCAAAAATGGCAGATCCAATTGTTGTATGTTAATGTTCACCAAATATTCATAAATGCTAAGGAAATTGCAAACAACATATCAAAATGTGCAACAAGCCAATCCCTAATAGGAAACATCATTTCCATGCATGTTGGATAATAATTATGCACTAGTCTTATTGGAATTAATAATAGGCCATTAAGATAAGATATGAGGTTATGCCAAATAATGCCCACATTATTTGGGAACTCATTTAATTTGATGATCATGTTAAATGATCCTCCTAGTTGCATTAACATGTCATACCATCATGTGATTGAGCATTGCATTTGTAAACATGTGTGTGTATTGATTGTTCCTTTTCCATTGTTTTATGTATCGATAGATCAAGCAGTCGGGGTTCCACCACAATACCCTGACGACCCGTATTACCAGCCTACTGAACCAGGCAAGCGTAATCCCCCTCTGAGCATGTCTCCTCCTATATATTCCGCATTATTTTCGCCACTATAATATTGCATTCGATTCCATAGGATTATATTGTTGGCCTGAATTGCTTAGCTATGCTACATAAATGCTTAGCCATGCTTAGTTGATGCATAGTCGTTCGGTGGATATTCCATAATGGAAACAGTTGATGGAATGTTCGGATGTGGTGGTGGAAAGTTGTGGTGACGTATAATAACATGTTTAAAGGCGGGGATGAGAGGCCACTGTGGTTGTGGTGTTTTGTCTTGTTCCCGTCGCCTAGGTTCGAGTTTTCGCCTACGAGCCAAGACGAGCGTACTACCATGCGTGGGCATATGGAACCCCATCGACCAATTAACTTGTGCGGGGCTAGCCAGGGTCCTCTAGTTTGAGCTTCCATTTGCGTGTGCGTGAAGATGGTGGCCAAGACTGAGATGAGGATGGTGGTGTCTAGGAAAATGAGTGGCCACGGGGCAGGGTGTTTGGAACACTGAACTTGTCCCGTCCTCACTGATGATCCTGGGTTAGTCTTTTGGCAAGGTAAAGGTCGTAGCCGCTCCCACTCAGCCGGCTTTCCCCGGAAGAGAGCTAATGTACAGGCAATGAGCCGGACGGTACGCGTGGATAAGAAGCTGGGAGGGCCTTCGGGAGCCCGGCGACTTTCCAATTGTACACCCCTGCAGGGTTAAATCTTTTCGAAAAGCCGTGTCCGCGGTTATGGACAACTTGGTGACGGATTCAGAGACCATAGAGAACGTGAACGGAATGAGTAAAACATGAGTACTAAAGGTACTACCAAGATTGTAAGGTTGACTTCCTCGAGGGTGCTTCAAGGAGGTGCCTTTGTAGATAGGTGTAGTGTTGGAAGTTGGATGTTGATGAAGATGATCAGAAGAAAAGAGTTTACTTCTTACCCCTTTTCAAAAATACTCTGAGTAGCCGATGCCATGGAGTTAGGTCCTTTCAAAAGAAAACCAGCTTTACGCAAAATAGCCATAAAACCCTTTGAAAGCCAATCATCGAGCTAGTAGCTCTAAATAATCTTGCAGAGTTCGTCGAACTCAACGATGTTTTTTTGGTTTCAGTGGAGGACTTCACCAACCTTGAAGGTGGGTTCTTTGTGGACGTCGACGAGTAGTCTGGGGTTCCCAGGTGGCAGCCTGGGACATCCCGGAACAGCTGGCGCTTGAATGTTTATCTGTAGGCCTCTTAGGCCATAATTTGGATCTTGTTGTTTAGAACAACTTAATTCGCTTCCGCTTGTTGTACTGCTGGGTCTGTGACCCCTGGTTGTAATGTTTGCTATCTTTCTCTATTATAAGAGTTGAACTATAATGATTTGAGTCGTAGAGTCTGTAATGTGCCAGTGTTCCACCAGTCTTGATCTCTCTATTATGCATTGATAGTTGTGCCTGTGTTATGGCATCAATCGGGGTTTCCGGTTGTATCGCATAACCAGTGACGCATAGCATCTCTGTATAGCAGTCGGGTCGGGGCGCTACAACTTGGTATCAGAGCAGGACTGCCTGTAGGAAACCCTTCTACTGGTCGACGTTGAGTCTAGTGTTTATGAAAACTATTTTTAAACTAAAAATGAGTTTTGAAAACCATCTCAGGATTCTTTTTACTCCTTACTTGGTTACCCTCTAATCTCGGAGCCATCTTACCTCAATTTGAGTTAAAAGATTTTCCTTCTCATCTGTTACTTCAAACCTTAGGATCACGGGGTTGGGTTCTACCTCAGTGTTTACGTGTCAGGTTGCTCCCGCTGCGTTACCATCCGAAGTCAACTCAGAGGTTTACAAACACGGTTATTCCGACCAAGTCTGATCACTTATTCCATTTCGGGTTTTTAACCCAAGGACTTGAACAGAGTCCCGGATTGTGCCAACTAGAGTGTGTCGACTCCCGTGGTTTCTTAACCATTTGATGCCCACGCTAGTAGCACATGATGCTGATCTTTAACCCAAGTCCATCTTGTTGGTCCCTTGGTCGTTTTGCCACAAAGTACTAGTCTGTGTACTTGAGTAGACGCTAATGCTATTGTCTCAACCATTCGGAGATAGATACCAACTGTGTCTTTGTCAATTCTCCAGAATGGCTCGAGGAGGCCGTGGAAACAACAATGACAATGAGGAACCGCCGCCACCGCCCACAATGGCTCAGGTCTTGATGGCCATTGAGGAAAACCGCGGGCGAAACGAGCAGCTGCTCGAACAGTTGGTGCAGCAGAATGCACGGAGGAACAACGAGTGCAACACTCTCCCTGATTTCCTCCGCTCACAGCCACCCACCTTCGCTGAGGCTAAGGAGCCACTGGAAGCTGATGACTGGCTCCGCGCTCTGGAGCGCAAGTTCGCCGCGCTGCATGTCCTAGCGGCCGAGCAAGTCAACTTCGCCACCTACCTCCTGACTGGTGCGGCTGATGTTGGTGGGAGAGTCATGTGGCGCCGTTCCCAGAAGGCCAAGTTTTCACTTGGGCAGATTTCCGCACTGCCTTCGTGCG
Source organism: Poa pratensis (assembly GCA_947311845.1). NCBI lineage: Eukaryota > Viridiplantae > Streptophyta > Magnoliopsida > Poales > Poaceae > Poa > Poa pratensis. The sequence continues at coordinate 28,265,345 of CAMZMU010000120.1, read as the reverse complement.
GCTTACATCCCTCAGCCAATAATGGATCTTAAGAGGAGGGAGTTTCTGGATCTGCAATAGGGTCGTATGGACCTCCGAGCTTATGGTGTCAGTTCAACCATCTCTCTCGTTACGCCCCTCGGGACGTAACCACTGATGCCGACAAGGAGGAGTTATTCCGCAAGGGGCTGGCACCGAGGCTCCGCTATGAGTTGCTGCCTTTCAAGTTCCAGACCTATCAGGAATTGTTCAACCAGGCCCTTACCCTCGAGCAAGGAAGGAAGGAGTTCGAGGCTTCTAAGAGGCCAGCACCCGGAGGCCATCCGAGTTCCTGCTCCTTTGAGAGCAAGAAGCGCAGGGTCTTCGTCCCCTACAGCGCTGTGCTGCGTGCCCCCTTCATGCCTAGGGTCGTGGGAAACAGGCCCCCACCACCGTGCCCCACTACTTCGACACCTGGAGCTAGCGGGAGTGGGTATCGTCCTCAGCTGACTGCTCCACCTGGAGTCACTTGCTTCGCCTGTGGCCAGGCTGGCCACTACTCCAGGGAGTGCCCGCAGAAGGCACCTATCTCAGGGACCCTGCCCGAGGCCCCGCCACCCCAGCTGGCAAGGTTGATCCTCCCACGCGTGGTCGCCTGAACCACGTCTCTGCTGAAGAAGCTGAAGAAGACCCCGGCGTCCTCATGGGTGAGTTACGACTCAACAACCATTCCGCTACAGTCTTGTTTGATTCTGGAGCATCGCATTCATTCATATCCATAGCATTTGCAAACAACCACCAAATACCTTTCGAGAAGTTGAGGCGTCCCTTAGTGATTTCCACGCCTGGCTCCAAGTGGCAAACCGATGAGGTTACCCCGGAGGTCCAGATTACTATAGGTTACCTATCGTTCCTTTTCCAGTTGATAGCTCTGAAGTCCAACGGTATCGATGTCATACTGGGCATGGACTGTCTAGGAAAATATCGGGCTAATCTCGACTGTGCTGCCAAGACCGTTACTGTGACCACTTGTTCCGGTGACACGATAGAATATTGGTCTGCTCTATCCAGACCTCCATCTTCAATCATTCCCCTCTCACTGGAGATCAGCCTATGCTTTATGGAAGGCGAATCTCCTCCTGAAATACATGAGATCCAGGTGGTGTGCGACTTCCCGTATGTGTTCCCGGAAGAATTGCCTGACATGCCACCTGATCGAAGTGTGGAGTTGTCATAGAGTTGCTCCCGGGTACTACTCTGATTTCCAAGAAGCCATACCGGATGCCGGTAGAAGAGTTGGCTCTGCTAAAGGAGCAGATAGATGAGCTGTTAGCAAAGGATTTTATTCGTCCTAGCAGTTCACCTTGGGGATGTCCGGTACTGTTTGTTAAAAAGAGAGATTCGACCGTTCCTCATTTGGTCTCTGATTATAGGCCGCTCAATGCGGTGACAATCAAGAACAAGTACCCTATTCCTCGGATTAATGATCTGTTAGATCAGTTGGCTGGTGCAACGGTATTCTCCAAAATGGATCTGAGGTCAGGGTACCATCAGATAAAGATCCGAAAGGAGGATATCCCTAAGATGGCATTCGTTACTCGTTATGGTCTATACGAGTATACTGTCATCCTTTGGTCTCACCAATGCTCTATCAACTTTCATGAGGCTCATGAACTCCATTTTCATGGATTATCTTGACAAGTTCGTCGTCATCTACTTCGATGACATCCTCATCTATTCCAAAACCGATGAAGAACATGAAGAACATCTTCGGTTGGTTCTGGCACGACTTCGAGAACACCGCCTCTATGCCAAGTTCTCCAAGTGTGAGTTCTGGTTGGAAAACTTGTCTTCTTTGGCCATGTGGTGTCCGCAAATGGTGTAGCTGTCATTCCTGACAAGATTCAAGCTATTTTGGATTGGAGGACCCCAATGTCAGTCAAGGACATTCGTAGTTTCCTCGGATTGGCGGGTTACTACCGCCGGTTCATCGAAGGCTTCTCCAAGATAGCTAAGCCCCTGACCGACCTTCTCAAGAAGAATAAGAAGTTTGAATGGACGGACAAGGCTGAAGGGAGCTTCAAAACCCTGAAAGCCAAACTCACCTCTGCCCCTGTGCTCGTCCTGCCGGACACCAGCAAGGATTTCGTCATCTTCTGTGACGCCTCCCTGCAAGGTGTGGGCTGTGTGCTAATGCAAGATGGCCATGTGGTGGCATATGCTTCCCGCCAACTTAAGCCGCATGAACACAATTACCCTACTCATGATCTAGAACTTGCCGCGGTTGTTCATGCTCTGAAGCAGTGGAGACCATACCTGTTTGGCAACCGTTGTGAGATTTTCTCAGATCATAAGAGTTTGAAGTACCTATTCACCCAGCCAGATCTGAATCTGAGGCAGAGGCGATGGTTGGAGTCAATAGCGGACTACAATGTGAGTCTAAACTATCAGCCCGGCAAGGCTAACGTCGTGGCAGACGCGCTAAGTCGGAAGTCCTATTGCAACAATCTGATGATTGAAGAGGCTCAACCTGCTCTTATTGAAGAGTTCTCCCGTTTGAACCTAGAACTTGTTTCCTCTGGCTACCTCGCAAATCTGGAGATCAAGTCTACCCTTGTAGACCAGATTAAAGATGCTCAAAAGCAGGACGAGGGTATCCTTCATATCAAGGAGAACATTGCTAGCGGGAAGGCCAAATGTTTCTCGGAAGATGAATCTGGAGTCGTGTACTTTGGTAACCATCTAGTGGTGCCAAAGAACCGAAATTTGAGGGAGCTGATCCTCCAAGAAGCTCATGAATCACCTCTCTCTATTCATCCCGGTAGCACCAAAATGTACCAAGACCTTCGACAGCAATTCTAGTGGACTCGGATGAAACGAGAAGTCGCCAAGTATGTTGCTGAGTGCGACACCTGTCGTAGGGTAAAGGCTGAACATCAAAGGCCTGCTGGCACTCTTCACCCTATTGCAGTCCCCGAGTGGAAATGGGATGAAATCGGTATGGACTTCATTATGGGTATGCCAAAGTCTCCAAAGGGAAACGATGCTATCTGGGTAATCATTGATCGATTATCAAAAGTGGCTCACTTCCTCCCCGTTCGTGTTGACATCACGGCTGCCAAGCTGGCAGACCTGTATGCTTCTAGGATTGTCGTACTTCACGGCGTTCCTAAGAAGATAATCTCGGATCGTGGAAGCCTGTTCACTTCCAAGTTTTGGTCTAGCTTCCAGCAATCTATGGGAACCAGAATCAACTTCAGCACCGCTTTCCATCCCCAAACAGACGGACAGACAGAGAGGGTGAACCAAGTGTTAGAAGACATGCTTAGGGCATGTGTAATCTCCTTTGGCAAGAATTGGGAGAAATACCTTCCCTCCGCAGAGTTCTCATACAACAATAGCTATCAGGCTAGTCTGGGCATGGCCCCATTCGAGGTTCTGTATGGAAGAAAATGCTGAACTCCGCTGAATTGGTCCGAGACCGGAGAGAGGGCACTCTTTGGTCCGGATGTTATCAATGAGGCTGAGGAGAAGGTTCGGATTATAAGAGAGAATCTGAAGATCGCCAAGTCTAGGCAGAAAAGTTACTATGACAAGCACCATCAGGACATTCATTATGAAATTGGTGATAAAGCATATCTCCGCGTCTCTCCCCTTCATGGCGTTCGCCGCTTCGGGATCAAAGGGAAATTGGCCCCTCGCTATGTTGGCCCTTTCACCATTCTGGCCAAGCGAGGAGATCTTTCTTATCAATTGGAGCTACCAGCCGTCTTCCCCAATGTACATGATGTGTTTCATGTCTCCCAACTTCGCCGTTGTTTCAAAGATCCCATCCATGGAGTCAATTATGAGGAATTGGATCTCCAGGAGGATCTCACGTAGCGTGAGCACCCTATCCGTGTCCTGGATGAAGCAGAAAGGAAGATCCGTAACAAGTCTATCAAGTTCCTCAAAATTCAGTGGTCTAACCATTACGAAGAGGAAGCAACCTGGGAAAGAGAGTCTAGTCTTCGTGAGGAGTATCCCGACTTCCTTCCGCACTCTTAGAATCTCGGGACGAGATTCCTGTTAGGGGGGTAGAATTGTAACAGCCCAAAGCTTAGGCACCCAAAAATGTGAATAAAATTTTCACTTTTTATGTTTTCCTGTGCATCATAGCATCCTAAATAAATTGTTTCAAGATAATTACAATTGGAAACAATTCAAATATGAATTGTTTCATCTCCAATTCCAAACCAATGAAAGCATTTGAAATCTTCAACAACAAAGGTACCTTGTCACTCTATATTTTTCAAGGAAGTTCCAAGAGATCACAAATATAATTTTGAGCAACTTTAAACATTATTAAAGTGTTGCCCAATTTTGAATTATCAAAATACCATAAACCAATCTCACAAACAAAGGTGGATAAAAACATTTTATTTTGAACCCCCAATTTTTGTGGAGCCTCTACATGACATAGGGAGCCCACCTGAATAATTTCAGCATTTTTGGAAAGAATTAAGTAACTCAATTAAATGTTTTCAAAATGGGGCAGAAATGAAAGTAAAACAAGTTTATTCTACAAACTTGCTCCAAATGAGCTCAAATTTTTACCAGAGGATCTTTGTAGCAAATAATAACTTCCCACCAAATTTCATCAAATTTGGAGTTGCCTAAGTACCTCAATTAATTTGGCAAAGAAAGAACAGAAAAGGAAAAAGACTGAAATTAAATGAAAGAAAATGAACGAGGGGGTTTTTCAGAAAATGGTCGTCTCTCACCTCCCGACACGACCGCGCCATTGCCGGGCGAGAGGGAGGTCCCCCACGACGCCGTGCACGCCCTGCCGTGCCCGGGCCCCGCCCTCGCGTACCTCTGACACCGCAGCACCCCGGGACGCCGCATCCGTGCCCCTCCTCGACCGGAGACGAGACGACCAGACAGCCCCCTCCAGCACGCCGTGATGTCCCCGACAAGATCGACATGGGCGCCGCCCGTGCTCCCTCTCCCGAGCCCCCCAACTGCTATAAAGAAGCTCCCTCGGCGGAGAAGAACCCTCACACCACCACCGCACCACCTGCTCGCTTGCTCTCCTCTCTCTTCCTCTCCATTTCCTTCCTCGGCACCGAAACCATGGCCACCACCGCCGAGGAAGCTCGCCGTCGATAGAGGCCGCCCCAAGCAGATCGGGACCACCGGAGCCTTCGCCTCCTCTTCCTCCACCTCCCCGTGCAAGGAATCAACGCGAGGAGCCCGCAATCGACGCCGCCGAGAAGCTTCTTCCCCGACAACGACGCGCCTCCGACGAGCTCGCGCCGCCGCTGTGCTCCACCTCCGGCCCCGACGTCGCTTCGCACGCAACGAGGGTGAGCTCGCGGTCCCGTGGGACATCCCCGTTCATCTTCCTGTACCCTAGGACGCCGTAACACCGTAGCCCGTGCGCAACCGCCGCCGTAGCTCGTCGCCGTGCTCAACTCCGGCGACCTATTGGGTCATAGCTCCGCCAATAGGGCCCCCTCGTCGCTTAGAATCGAACGCGTGCCCTCTCGGTGTCGCGCGCGTGCCCAGCTGCTGCCGGCGTGCAACGCCGCCGTCGCGGTCACCGCGCCCCGTGCGCGCTGGACGTGGCATGGACATGGTCCAGCGTGGCCATGGGCCCGCGCTTGCGTGGCTGCCCCGTGGCAGCCTGGCCCACTGGTCAGTGACAATGGGTAGATATTCCCCGGGTAGAAAACGTTTCGGGTACTTATTTCTGTGAATTTAAATAAAAGACAGAAAATGTTTAATGCTTAGAAAATCAATATCTTTTTAAATATTAGTCCAAAAGTTACACATAATATACCAAAATGTTCAGAAAAATGAATCCTATCTATTGGTATAACTCTCACATCCAACTAAATTAATTTAGTTGCTGTTTTATTAAAAATACTAAAAAGGCAGAAAAGAAAGCAATATTAGAAAATCCATATCTCTAAAAATAATTGTCCAAAAATTTCAAATAAGATATCAAAATGATCAGTGGAATAAACCCTACTTTCTAATATCATTTTCATGATGAACTAAACACTGGAAATAACTTTTTCTTGCACTAGTAAAAGGGCAGAATATAAGATGATTTTGTAAAATTCATAACTTAATTAATAATGCTCCACAAATTAAGTTTAACCTATTAAAATGTTTGTCTCAACAAACTCTACACATACATATTTTAATTGCATACAATTGAGTTAATTTTATGCCCTGTTTAAATAAAATACTAAAGAGGGCAGAATTGAACTCCAACTTTAGAAATCCATAACTAATTCAATAATTACCCAAGATTTATGTTTAATACCTTAAAATGTTCAGTGCAACATTTGCTAACTATTTTTAAGCCTTGTTAATCAATAAATGAACCTGGTATCATTATTTAATTGCCTTAACCAAAAATGGCAGATCCAAATGTTGTATGTTAATATTCACCAAATATTCATAAATGCTAAGGAAATTGCAAACAACATATAAAAATGTGCAACAAGTCAATCCCTAATAGGAAACATCATTTCCATGCATGTTGGATAATAATTATGCACTACTCTTATTGGAATTAATAATAGGCCATTAAGATAAGATATGAGGTTATGCCAAATAATGCCCACATTATTTGGGAACTCATTTAATTTGATGATCATGTTAAATGATCCTCCTAGTTGCATTAACATGTCATACCATCATGTGATTGAGCATTGCATTTGTAAACATGTGTGTGTATTGATTGTTCCTTTTCCATTGTTTTATGTATCGATAGATCAAGCAGTCGGGGTTCCACCACAATACCCTGACGACCCGTATTACCAGCCTACTGAACCAGGCAAGCATAATCCCCCCTCTGAATATATCTCCTCCTATATTTTCTGCAATTATTTTCGCCACTATAATATTGCATTCGATTCGAAATGTCTTTTGCTTGGATTAGAGTATCCTACTAGTTGCATTAGATACCTGTTGCCAGTACCTGTTACCCTCCTATTTACCATAGGATTATATTGTTGGCCTGAATTGCTTAGCTATGCTACGTAAATGCTTAGCCATGCTTAGTTGATGCATAGTAATTCGGTGGATATTCCATAATGGAAACAGTTGATGGAATGTTCGGATGTGGTGGTGGAAAGTTGTGGTGACGTATAATAACATGTTTAAAGGCGGGGATGAGAGGCCACTGTGGTTGTGGTGTTTTGTCTTGTTCCCGTCGCCTAGGTGCGAGTTCTCGCCTATGAGCCAAGACGAGCGTACTACCATGCGTGGGCATATGGAACCCCATCGACCAATTAACTTGTGCGGGGCTAGCTAGGGTCCTCTAGTTTGAGCTTCCATTTGCGTGTGCGTGAAGATGGTGGCCAAGACTGAGATAAGGATGGTGGTGTCTAGGAAAATGAGTGGCCACGGGGCAGGGTGTTGGGAACACTGAACTTGTCCCGTCCTCACTGATGATCCTGGGTTAGTCTTTTGGCAAGGTAAAGGTCGTAGCCGCTCCCACTCAGCCGGCTTTCCCCGGAAGAGAGCTAATGTACAGGCAATGAGCCGGACGGTACACGTGGATAAGAAGCTGGGAGGGCCTTCGGGAGCCCGGCGACTTTCACATTGTGCACCCCTGCAGGGTTAAATCTTTTCGAAAAGCCGTGTCCGCGGTTATGGACAACTTGGTGACGGATTCAGAGACCATAGAGAACGTGAACGGAATGAGTAAAACATGAGTACTAAAGGTACTACCAAGATTGTAAGGTTGACTTCCTCGAGGGTGCTTCGAGGAGGTGCCTTTGTAGATAGGTGTAGTGTTGGAAGTTGGATGTTGATGAAGATGATCAGAAGAAAGAGTTTACTTCTTACCCCTTTTCAAAAATACTCTGAGTAGCCGATGCCATGTAGTTAGGTCCTTTCAAAAGAAAACGAGCTTTACGCAAAATAGCCATAAAACCCTTTGAAAGCTAATCATCGAGCTAGTAGCTCTAAATAATCTTGCAGAGTTCGTCGAACTCAACGTTGTTTTTTTGGTTTCAGTGGAGGACTTCACCAACCTTGAAGGTGGGTTCTTTGTGTACGTCGACGAGTAGTCTGGGGTTCCCAGGTGGCAGCTTGGGACATCCCGGAACAGCTGGCGCTTGAATGTTTATCTGTAGGCCTCTTAGGCCATAATTTGGATCTTGTTGTTTAGAACAACTTAATTCGCTTCCGCTTGTTGTACTGCTGGGTCTGTGACCCCTGGTTGTAATGTTTGCTATCTTTCTCTATTATAAGAGTTGAACTATACTGATTTGAGTCGTAAAGTCTGTAATGTGCCAGTGTTCCACCAGTCTTGATCTCTCTATTATGCATTGATAGTTGTGCCTGTGTTATGGCATCAATCGGGGTTTCCGGTTGTATCGCATAACCAGTGACGCACAACATCTCTGTATAGCAGTCGGGTCGGGGCGCTACAAACACCCACCACCACCAGCTTCTCCCCTCGCCGCCATGGCCGGCCAGAGAAGCACAGACAGAGGAGGGGACCCGACGCAGCACTCCACAACCTCCCCGGCGCCGAGGCCGGAACGGGGAAAGGAGGGGGAGGACAAAGACCTATTTACCGGCGCCACCGCCGCCGTCTTCGGAGACGCCAACCGGGCACACACACCTACTAAACTACACGCGCGGCGAGAAACGGAGCTCCCCCCACCTCACAGTGCCGAAACGGCGACCGGAGGCGGAGGGGAGCGGCGAAATCGCCGGCGAACTCTCGAACCTACGAGTCGCCTCGGTGTCGCCTCTCTCGACTGTAGCAGAGGGACACGGAGCGAAAGCCTGGCCCAAAGCTTAGCAGTAATGGATATCGCCGTGCACCGTTGGTTGCATCCTGGGTACTGTCGGTAGCAACATCACGCTTTTCGGTAGCACAAAAAAATTTGCTACAAACTCTTAAAGATTTGCATCAAAAATGAAAAATAATTGCTACAAAACTTTCAAACATTTGTACGAAAATCAAGAAAAAAATGTATCAAAAAATAAAATTGCAACAAATGATTTGTGGATTTGCATCAAAGGAGAAAAAATTGTGCTACAAAGTTTCAAAAAAATGCACCACAAAAGAAGAAAAAAAGACACAAAAATCAGTGAAAAAAATTCTCGCCATGGGAGCACCGCATCTGCCCGATGGTCTCTGACTTCTCCTACGCGGCGAGGCGCGGGAGCAAGCTGGCCTCGCTGGCGTGGCACACCACGGGCAGCTGCCAAACCTCGGACGCGCGGCCACCAGCTGTGGCAATTTCTCGGAAGCTCAGCCATGGAGAGTTGACCAAAACGGTGATTAGGAAAGAAGGAAACGGGGGAGAATCACGTTTTACAATTGCATATCTCTAAATCATCTCCCGACGACAAAAAATGCAACATTAAACGAAAATAGGAATCTGGTATGTATATGTGCGCACGTGCCAGGTTCATTTATTTTCTGATCGATCAGGAGAAGGCATGCAGCTGGTATGTGTAGACGTGCCAACCAACGGAAGATCGGTAACGGAAGTAGAGCTGGACCCAACCAACGTGTCAAATAGAATTTGTTTTACATGACCGTCAAACGGAATTGGACAGCTATTAACGTGTCCAACGAAACTACATTGTTACGCAATTAATAATCCACCATTAAATCCTAACCACTGATTTTAGATCTAACTATCAAAATAAATTTAGATGACGTGGATTAATGCGGTGACTCTATTTTAGACCTATATTTTGCTTTTAGTATATAATAATAATAATACTTAGACTAGATACATGTGTATCTAGACAAAGTTGTGCCCACTAATATGAATCGGAGGGAGTAGATAGATTAAGGCATGCTATATATCGTCAAGATTGTCGGCCACCGGCACAAATCCACGATTACGGGAGAGCAGCTAGCGCCTAGCAGTGAGGCCGAACCAGCGTCCGCCTATGAGAGTTGATGGGCCGACGAATTTTAATTTCAATTCATTTATTTTATTTTATATAATAAAAACAATATACAGGTCTTATGGAATCGAGACACCACCTAAGTCCATATAGTCCAAATTATTTGTATCGTTAGATGTATTATTTGAGGCTACGATTTAACGAGAGACTAGGAGTTCTAATTAGTTACTTCACACATTAAACGTGACAGAGCGGAGTCCGTGCGTGTCGTTTGTAAGTTAATTACATGACCTATTAAGAAATTGGCATACAGCTTATCACAAAAGGTGTACCCACACTGGTAGAAAATGGGCCTATGGTCCGGTTCGGTTGGGTCATCAGTCCCGGTTGCCCAACCGGGACTGGTCAATCGGGACCAATGCTGGTCCCGGTTGGTCCACGAAGCAGGACCAATGCTGGTCCACGTGGCCAGTTCTGGCTGGGCGTGGGGGAGACTCATTGGTCCCGGTTCCTAACCAATGAGTGTTTTTTTTTGTATTTAGGGTTTAGGGTCTCCCTCTCACCGGTGCCCCCTCTCCCTCTCGCGGTGCCCCTCTCGCCGGTGCCCCCTCTCCCTCTCGCGGTGCCCCCTATCCCTCTCGCCGGTGCCTCCGTCGTCTCCCCCTTCTTCGCATCGCCGACGTGCTCTCCATTGTTTCCGTACGCATATTATACGCTCTACTATATACACAGTACACGTTGATGCATATATAATTAATATTCGATCTCTTGCGAGAATACAACTATTTAATTACATGGAGATAGATCACATATGTAGTTCATCGTCCGAAGCATAATGTTCTCCCTTTTCATCGATGACCTCCCTAAGCAGAAATCCCGCCAATTCCTCTTGAATTGCTCCTACGTGCCGTTCTGGGTCGATCTTCTCCCGCATTTCGCTCAAAGTAGTTGTTGTCCGCTCAGTGGTCAGCTCGCGAATGAACTCGCAAATGTAGAATCCACATAAATTACTCCCCGGTAGCTGCTGCGGACTTTCCACCGATATATAAGTTAGCTCATCTTTGAATGGACCTTGTACCTTCTGTTTGAAAAGTTTCCAACACCTGCTTTGGCAAAGAAAATGAACAAATGAGTTATTAATTACTTGATATCAGAAACGAACGAAAGAGGCCGATATAATGCGATAATGATTGAAATTACTTGTTGAGCATTTCTTTCATGTCGGACCACGTCGCTTGGTCCCAACTTAATGAGTCGTGGACTTCAACTATGGACTTGTCAGGTTGAATGCTTAGCAGAATCCAGTGGAACCTGCGAACGTTTACATAAAGCAGACATGCATAGCTCATCAATTACACTTAACATCGAGAAAGCCAAATAAAAATATGTACAAGACAGAAACACTCACCTGAAGTTGTAAGGAAATAGTATTTCCGTACAGAAATTTTGCTTGATTAAAAAGGTGGTCAGGTCATCCTCCACGTCTCTGGGGTGATTGAGTAACGTATGTGAATTAACGATATATGGGTCAACGAACCCAATCACAAAAATTCTAGATCTTTTGCATTCCATCATCTTCATTCTGCATAATAGCGTACAAAAAGATATATATATAGTTAGGATAATATAATACAGGCAATGAACGAGCTGAGCTAGAGACTTAATTACGAAAATAAATCACTTACAGACAATAGCAAGCGAGGATAGATTTGTCGAGGGCGCACTTTTGGAATAACTGAAATAGTTCAGTCAGTTGAACCTGTATAATGTAACGTTTGAAGAAATGCTCCACTCTAACGTCCACCGGAAACCAGTCTTTCGCGTCCTTCTTAGATGTGTGCACCAGGTACCAGTTATGCAGATTTCGCATATGTGTTGATAGACGCGTGAGCTCCTCATTACTGACCATAGGCTCCCCTTGGACATATTTCCATGCTATCTCTAACATTGGCTGATATTCATAGCCTAAAAGTTGACCAAGGGTCATACCCAAGGCGGTAGCATTTTCTTGGCCTGCGATACAATGATACCAAGTTCTCTAGCAGCAGCTATGGCTCTGGGGTACAATAATTCCAGGTCCTTATCCATAGCGGCTCTGAAGTTCTTGTCGACATCAGAACACACTATGAGCGGGGGGACCGATTGATTTTTCTGCTGTCCGAGCTGGGCAATTTGTTTCCCGCTTTTTGCACTTCTTCCCTTGTTCTGCTCAGACTGGACACGTGCTAGCTTAGTAAGTTCACGACCATAGTCAGATGGCAGATTCATCGATATCTGGGATGGCTGCTCAAGGAAGGACTTAGCCCACTTTTTGGTTTTTTCATCATATACCTTCTTTTGCTCGGGCTTTTTTGGTGCAAAAAAAGTCTTATTGTAGGCAGCCACTACCGCGGCGTTTTCCGCTTCAGTCCTGTCATAAGGTCTCTTGGGAGGAACCCACGGGATGTCGACTATCTTCTGAGTGTGACCTCTCTTCTGAGTGCGGAGCGGGAGAGCGGCGTTGGTCCGTTTCGGTGATCGCTTACCCCTCATAGTACCAGCGGTGGGCGGAGACGGGTGACGCGGCGGAGACGGCTGCGCTGGAGACTGGTGAGGCAGTGAAGAGGACTGTTGCGCTGTAGACAGCTGAGGCGGTGAAGAGGACTGTTGCGCTGGAGACTGGTGAGTAGTCGATGGCCTTGGCTGCCAGTTTGGAAGCACGATGAATTCACCTGCAGGGTGATGCAGCTTCAGCTCCTCAAAATCTTTCATCACTTCATCCACCCCGACAACAGCGTAGCCATTTGGAACCGGAGAGAAATGGTAAGTTGGATTAGGTCCAATTGGTACGGCATAGCCGACCGCCACCTTCATGGTTAAGTTATAAACTTTCACATGCAGCTCACAAGGTGTGCTCTCCGTGATATCATCCACTGGGTAGCGACGAAGAGGAGCCACTGCATCATCATTACCATCCTGGAGCTCCGTGGAAGCCACGCTGCTTTTCCGATTCGATGGGCCGCCGGTACCATCGCATGCAGCTTCTACCATGTGCCGCTGAGATTGGCCGCTAGTACCTTGCTGGCTAAGTGCGGCAATTTGTTCCTTTGCCTTTTCCTTTCATTGCCTTTGTCTGCAGCAGCGCGTGCTTCCATTGCCTCCCTTTCCTTTCTCCTCTGATGGCTTCTATCAGGAAATTTCTTCCTGTGCTCGGGAATCGCAATTGTCTTGGGCTTGGAGCCTATCACGCCTCGTGTTCGTCCGTCGTGTTCCTCATTCCCAAGGGCGCGTGTGAGCTCGTCATCCTCTCTATCGGGAATGAACCGTCCCTCTGCAACATCCTTGAATGCATTTCTAATTTCTTCGATGGGTAGTAGGGGCTTATCTTTGTGTGTTCTGTTATATATGCACTTCCCTTCTGCGTCCAACGTGCCCCCATGCCCGTAAAACCAATTTCTTGCCCGTTCGGTCCATGCGAGTGGCTCTGTAGTGATCCCTTTAGCCAGCAGGTCCGCCTCAAGTTTCTCCCACTTAGGCATGTTATAGGCGTAGCCACCAGGCCCCATAGTATGGTGGTACATCTTTTTAGCAGCATTTGCCTTATTTTTTGCAGACTTTTCCTGAGCTTCCTCCGATTTCTTGTACGCCACAAATTCTTCCCAGTAGTCCTTTATCTTATCATACCCTTCATCGAAGTCTGGAGTCTTATTTTTCTTGACAAACAGGTTGTTCAATCTTTTCTTCCAGTTCTTGAATAGCTCGGCCATCTTCTTAAGAGCCCAGTCCTTGACTTTTTGCTCCATGTTTTGCCGGGCAATCTTTTCTGCCTCATCTGGATCCTCCTCATCTGAATCCACCTCTGGCTCCGGCAGGGTGAAATTAACCATGAGCTTTCTCCAATGTCTTCCTTTGCCCTTATCGCCGACATATAGCACTCCTGCCTCCTTTGGCCGATGCCATTCTCGAACGGTGATCGGGATATAGTCCCTAACAAGAACTCCACATTGCTTTACCATTTTTTGTGCAACACCAGGGGGAGCAGTCGGTGTGCCGTCTTCAGCGACTCTTTCGATCCTGTACCTTTCTTGGTCACCCAACTTTTTGGCTGGGCCTCATTTTGTCCTTACAGAAGATGTGCTCGATCCGGAGGGCTAAAAGAAGAAAGAGCGTTAATATATGTATATAGACAGCAGAGGCTTAATTAATACAATCTTCGGCTTCATTAATATATGTATATGCACCTCGCCGGAGTTTGCAACATTTAATGTTCCACCGGAGCCTTCGGCTTCTCCCTCGTCGGCTTCTCCCTCGCCGACTTCTCCCTCACCCCAGCCGTCGGGTTCTACCTCACCGGAGCCGTCTCTTCGGTTGAGAGACTCATCTCCCTCACCGGAGTTGTTCAAAAACTCCGAGGTGACATCGACAACATCTTCCGGCCCGCGGATTATATCCTCGAGGATGTTTTCCTGATTTTCGTCTCGTTCCATAGTTTCTGCAAATTAAGAACAATGCACAAAACTTTAGTATCGTAAACTCGTAAACTCGTATCGTGAACCCGTAAACTCGTATCGTAAACCGTAAAGTCGTATCGTAAACCCGTAAACTCGTAAACTCGTATCGTAAACTCGTATCGTAAACTCGTATCGTAAACCCGTAAACTCGTAAACTCGTATCGTAAACCCGTAAACTCGTTAACTCGTATCGTAAACCCGTAAACCCGTAATTTTTTATGCAAGTCCAATTCAAATCAATTTGTAACACTAAATTACTAACACTAAAAAACAATAAATACATAGCAAATTTAAATCTCTAACCCTAAATTTGAACACTAAATTTCTAACACTAAATTTCCTAATAACACCCTTCATCAGTGGGCAAATTTCACAACTGAAGCCTCATACGTCAAAGCCATTAGTCAGCAAAAAGAGTGCCTACAAGAACGAAGTAGAAATAAATGCATTGTTCTTGCATTTACCCTTGGTTCTGTAGACAGTCTTCTTGCAAGCATAATGGACTATTCTAATCATCGGCTTGTATTAAGAATAGCCAAGAAGACAACATTATTTCTTTCGACTCATAAAAAACAGCAAAATCACCTAACACGAAATTTTTCTAATAAATTTCTAACACTAAATTTCCTAACACTAAATTTTAACACTAAATTTCTAACACTAAATTTCCTAACACTAAATTTCCTACACTACAAAATCATGTTTGAAATGTTATTTGAACTCAAATTACAATTATGGCATTTATTTAATTTAACTCCATAATTAGAGAAAATGCATTTAGGTTATTTCCAAATATTCACCAAAATGAAATGTTCCAAAATGTTTGTATTTTGACATAAATAGCTAGCATTTATTGTTCTGAACATTTTGATATATTATTCATATATTTCTGATAAACAGATCAAAAGATACTGATTTTACAATTTTATTCAATTTCTGGAAACTCTTTAAATAAGCTGGGTCCCACATGTCAGACTTTTTACAATTTCCGAAAACATTTCAAAATGAATAAAACTCTGACGTTGGGTCCCACATGTCACTGGCACAGAGAGCAACACGGCGGCTCTGCCGAGCTCGCCGGCGACGAAGGAGGGGGAACGGGCTCGTGTGGCTAGGCGCATTGCACGCGCACGTGCACGGGAAACCATTTGGGGGCGGCGCCGTGACCAAATGATCACCGGAGCACTGGCTACGGCACGGCGGAGCTATGGCCGGCGACGAGCAACAGCGCAAGGGCGCTACGGTGCACAATAAAATGAACGGAGGGGTGCTCTAGCACCACAACCTTACCAGGAACCCGCTGGAGTGGACGGAGAGGTCGGAGGAGGTCGGACGGCGTGCGGGCGCGCGCCGGCGGTGTCGGGCTGCGCAGTTCTCCGGGGACGGGCGCGCCGGCGTGCGGGAGGCGCGGCGCGGGCGTCGAGGGCGCGGCGGACGTCGACGGCGGCGGCGGGGCGCGGCATGGGGCGGCGCGGAGGTCGGGCCGCCTGACGGCGTGTTTTTGCTCCGTCGCGTGGTCCTTCGTCGATTTCGTCGATTTGGAGATGAATGAGGAAGAGAAGAGGCAGAGGCAGTTATACCAGGGGTCATTGGTCCCGGTTGCTGCCATGAACCGGGACCAATGCCTCATTGGTCCTGGTTTGTGGCAGGAACCGGGACCAATGCCCTGGCAAATTAATGCCAGATTTGCTCGCGCGTCCATTCATGGCAGGAACTTTGTAGAACTGTGTAGTGTGCTTGAGTTAAAGAATGCCCATCCCTACATATCAGTGCTTTCTTTCCTAGCGTGCCTTTTCCACTCAGTCTCCCCTCATGCCGCGATTCAGGAACACCAATCGGCTTAAGGTCAGAAATAAAGTCAACACAGAACTCAATGACCTCCTCAGTTCCATAGCCCTTTGAGATGCTTCCTTCTGGCCTAGCACGGTTATGAACATATTTCTTCAAGACTCCCATGAACCTCTCGAAGGGGAACATATTGTGTAGAAATACAGGACCGAGAATGCCAATCTCGTCGACTAGGTGAACCAGGAGATGCGTCATAATATTGAAGAATGATGGGAGGAACACCAACTCGAACTGACAAGACATTGGGCCACAGCCTTCTGTAAACTTGGTAGAGTTACTGGATCGATTACCTTCTGAGATATTGCATTGAGGAATGCACATAACTTCACAATGGGTACTCGAACATTTTCCGGTAGAAGCCCCCTCAATGCAACCGGAAGCAACTGCGTCATAATCACGTGGCAATCATGAGACTTCAGGTTCTGGAATTTTTTCTCTGCCATATTTATTATTCCCTTTATATTTGACGAGAAGCCAGCCGGGACCTTGATACTGCTCAGGCATTCAAAAAAGATTTCCTTCTCTGCTTTGGTAAGAGCGTAGCTGCTTAAGTATTGACGCCCTTTATCCGTCTGCTTGTTGTATGGGTCTTTCATACGTTGCTGGTCCTCCCGTGCTTCCGGTGTATCTTTTGTCTTCCCATACACGCCCAGGAAGCCTAGCAGGTTCACGCATAGATTCTTCGTCACGTGCATCACGTCGATTGAAGACCGGACCTCTAGGACTTTCCAATATGGTAGCTCCCAGAATATAGAGCACTTCTTCCATATGGGTACGTGGTTGTCAGCGTCATTCGGAACAGATAGACTGCCAGGACCCTTTCCAAAGATTACTTCTAAATCCTTGACCATGTCATATATAACATCACCATCAGGGAGGTTAGGCTTCTTCCAGCGATCTGCCTCACCGTTGAAATGCTTGCCTTTCTTTCTTACGGCATGACTGTTCGGAAGAAATCGACGATGCCCCAGGTACACATTCTTGTTTCCCAAATGTATACTTTCAGTCTTATCTAAACAGTGCGTGCATGCATTGTATCCCTTGTTTGACTGTCCTGAAATGTTACTAAGAGCAGGCCAATCATTGATGGTTATGAACAGCAACGCTCGTAGGTCAAATTCCTGTTGTTTTTCTCATCCCACACACGTACACCTGGTTCGGACCACAACTGCAAAAGTTCATCAACTAATGGCCTTAGGTACACATCAATGTCGTTGCCGGGTTGCTTCGGGCCTTGGATGAGCACTGGCATCATAATGAACTTCTGCTTAATGCACAACCAAGGAGGAAGGTTGTAGATACATAGAGTCACGGGCCAAGTGCTATGACTGGAGCTCTGCTCCCCAAAAGGATTAAAGCCATCTGTACTTAGACCAAATCTTAAGTTCCTTGCGTCATCTGAAAATGTCGGGAACTCTCTGTCGATTTTTCTCCACTGGGACCCATCGGCGGGGTGTCTCAACTTCCCGTCTTTCTTACGCTCTTATTTGTGCCATCGCAACAACCTGGCATGCTCTTTGTTTCTGAACAGACGTTTCAACCGTGGTATTATAGGAGCATACCACATCACGTTAGCAGGAACCCTCTTCCGGGGGGGCTCGTCATCGCCCTCAACATCACCAGGGTCATCTTGTCTGATCTTGTACCGCAGTGCATTGCATACCGGGCATTTATCCATATCCTCGTACTCACCGCGGTACAGGATGCAGTCATTAATGCATGCATGTATCTTCTGCACATCTAATCCTAGAGGGCAGATAGCCTTCTTTGCTTCGTATGTAGTCTCGGGCAATTCGTTATCCTTTGGAAGCTTCGGCCTCATTATTTTCAGTAACTTCTCAAATCCCTTGTCAGAACAACCAGTCTCTGCCTTCCATTTCAGTAGTTCTAGTGTGGTACCGAGCTTTGTGCTGCCATCTTCGCAATTTGGGTACAACAACTTTTTGTGATCCTCTAGCATGGCCTCCAACTTTAGCTTCTCCTTTTCTGTATCGTATTCTCGCTTTGCATCAGAAATGACCCCACCAAGACCATCAGCGGGCTCATCAGATCACTACTAGGAAAAGGCTTATAGGTAGGTTGGCATTCTGTGGCGCATCCTTAATTGGTGCGCCACAGAATTAATTTCTGTGGCGCATTGTTTTGTATGCGCCACAGAAATGTAGAATTCTGTGGCGCACGAAAACTAGATGCGCCACAGAAATACACATTTCTGTGGCGCACGACCCACATGCGCCACAAAATGTGCATTTCTGTGGCGCATCTAGTCACATGCGCCACAGAAAGTCACATTTCTGTGGCGCATGTGACCAGATGCGCCACAGAAATTTGAATTTCTGTGGCGCATCTGGTCACATGCGCCACAGAAATGTGACTTTCTATGGCGCATGTGGGTCGTGCGTCACAGATATAGCAATAAAAATGGTGTCAGGTCCAGATCCACATTATCTCTCCTCTGGTCAAACCCATGCGTGGTGGGACCAGTCGAGCATCTATGTGTCTCGTGTGGTGCATGTGCATCCTCTCTCTTCTCCCCACCACGCATCCTCTCCTTATCTCTTTCCTCACGCACAGCACACACACAGCAGCGCATGATATGGCCGGCGACGGCGAGGCCCTGCCGCCGCCACAAGCACCACGCGCGCACGACCACCCTCCCAGCGCGCCGCGTCCGGCCGTCCTCCCAGCGCGCCGCGTCGGGCCGTCCTCCCTCCACATCGACGACGCCATGGACGACCACAACCTCGACGACGCCGCGCTCCGGGCCTCCGTCGACACCGTCGCCGAAGCCTCCCGCCGGGCGCTCCCCAAGCCCGCTCCCTCCCGCCGTATCCCGGTGCGGCGGCCCCGACGAGGACCCGCACCGGGGCGAGGTGCTGCAGCCCGCCCCTTCAAGCTCCAGCGCCTGACCTCCCACAGCTCCTGCCCCGACGAGGACCCGCACCCCGAGCTGCCCTGGGTCGCGGAGCCCAGCGCCGCGAACCCCGTCGCCGCGCACGCCCTATTCCCCTCCGCCGCGAGCCCGAAGCTGGAGGAGCGGCTCGCGCGCAGCTCCGCCTCCGCCCGCTGGACCCCACGCCGCCCGCCCACGAGGCCTCCTCGACTTCGCGCGGCCGGCCATCCTCCCCCAACCTCCTGCGTGCGCCGCCTAGTGCGCCGCATCCCGCCCACCTCCCCTCGTCGCCGACTGTTGGCCGCACGCACGACGGATGGACCACGGTGTCCCCGTGCAGCGCCGTATTTTTTTTTTAAAAATGACGAAGACATTCTGTGGCGCATGCTTATCCAGTGCGCCACAAAAAACTGTGTATTTCTGTGGCGCATGGTGGAGGTGCGCCACAGAAAAACAATTTAGTGGCGACGATTCTGTGGCGCACCCAGCAATTCTGGGGGTGCGCCACAGAATCATAATTTGGTGCGCCACTGATAGGGTATTTTCCAGTAGTGGATGCCCGATGTTCACCTCCTTCTTCTTCAACGTCTTCCATTACAGTATCACCGCATTCTTCAGGGAACATAGGATAGTTGTCATCATCCTCCTCTTCTTCATTGTCTTCCATCCTAACCCCTCATTCTCCGTGCTTTGTCCAACAATTATAGCTGGGCATGAAACCTCTCCGAAGCACGTGTTCTTGAATGGTATTCGAGTTAGAGTACTCCCTGACGTTCCGACAGTTCTCACATGGACAAGGCATAAAATTATCCACTTTGTTTGCCTCAGCCACTTCGAGAAATTTATGCAGGCCTGCAATAAACTCGGAACTGCGTCGTTCGCCGTACATCCATCGCATCCGTGCATCCATCTGCATCATATAATTAAGTTTATCAAATACCATTACAATAACATCTTGAATAGTGAAATGACCACCGTACATCGACACATGCAATATTTCTGTATCAATTACAGATGAAAAGGATAAAGTTGCTAACCTCGGTGTGGGTCGGGCATTTCATCGAACACATCTTGTGCGTGGCAAAGGGGAAAAAAACTAGCACCCACTTCCCACCAATCCAAGAAAAAAAAACAGAGGAGAGAAGGGGGGTGGGGGTTATATATAGGCAGGGGAGGGGTATTGGTCCCGGTTCTTGGCACGAACCGGGACCAAAGCTCCGCGCAACGCCACGTGTCCGGCTCTGGAGCTTTGGTCCCGGTTCGTGTCTAGAACCGGGACCAATGCCTCCAACCGAACCGGGACCAATGGTCCAGGGGCCCCTGGCAGCTCGAACCGGGACCAGTGCCAGGCACTGGTCCCGGTTTTTCTCTGAACCGGGACCAATGGCTGGGGCGGCCCTGGACCAAATATGGTTTTTCTACTAGTGCCATCTACCCAGAACAAAAGAACTTTGGATTTTAGCAATGTGGTTCATGAGAGTACAAGAGGATATTTTAGGTTTAAATATCTTCAACTAATATTTCCAAACAGGGCCAGTCCATTGTCTTTTTAATGTTGTGTAGTCTGGTGTATCACATTATATTAAGAACCATAATTGCAATAGGTAACCTTAAATAAGCAGTTTATCATTCTGTCCTATATGGACATTTGGAACGGACCTCACACTCATATATATCCCATGTTATTCACTGCTAGTTTACTATCTAATTATATTATCCAGATATTCATTTTCATGTAAAATAGTTTTTACAATATAAAAATTAACAATATTCTTGCTACATTTGTTACAAAAACTATTTGTGGTTTGTTAAAAACACTATTTGCATGTCGAACTGGTTTTCTCCATTTAACATTTCTAAATTGACATAAGAATGCAGTTTCGGGGCCAAATTGCTCCGCGTTTCCTAAGACGTGGTTCTCAATTGGATTTGAATGCAGTAGCACAATATCAATATACTGGCGTAGTTGTGTCAACTTAACAAGAGGGATCACCCGCAGGACGGCGCAATTGTGTAGTTGATGTAACCATAACAAGAGGGATCACCCTTATTGTATGATCAGTGGCTAGTGACATAATGTAATGTTTGTTAAATAAATACAAACCCTTTAATCAAAAAAAAAATCCCTTCCCATTGAAGCAATGTTTGTTCACTTCAAGAGGGTCTTCTCCCCTTCCTCTAGGCCGGCCATGGTATCATACAAAGGTATGTCCATCGTCTCCGGGAGGTAGAACACCAGCAAGCCACCGATGATCCCGACACGCCAAACACCGTGAACGGCATTCGGTCCCCGAGGAGCACCACCATGGGAGCGAGTATGGCCCCCATTTGTGTGGCCTGGACGATGCACCCCATTGCCGCGTTCCTTACTACTGTGGGGAACAGCTCCGACGTGTATATGAACAAGAGGTTGGACGTGGCCGCCATTCCGAAGATACCCACCACACCGCACGCCGTCCTCACCAAGCTGGAAAAGCTAATTAATTAGAACAAGTGAACATGGCGCGAGTCTAGAAATTGACGTTGTAAACTAATACTCACTTTGTACGAGACTCGATCTCCGGTATCACGATACCTAGCTCGATCTCCTTACCGACAATACTATCGTTACTCGTCTATGATATTACATCTTCGTGACCTAATCACATGCTTGCAAGCTCATTGATACAATCTCACCGAGTAGGTCCAGAGTATCTATCCTTCGGATACCTGAGAGGGACACCTTTATTCTCACCCTATTTAAGGTTCTGTGACGATTGATGCAATCAAGGCAGCCTCTAGAGATAGTGATTAATTAAATACAATCTCACGGTCGAGGGTTTGAGTAATACGTTCTCTATATATATTGGGTGTGCGTCCATCACATCATTCACCTAATTACATGACTCCATTATCAATTGACATCCATATCCATGATCAGGAAACCTTGATCATATGTTGATCTCAATGGACTAGTAAAGAGGCTACTAGGGACCTAGTTGTTTACATACTACATGTGTATTAATGTTTCCACTCAATACAGTTATAGCATGGTATAAAATATATCATGAACAATCGAGATATGACAAATAAAATATCTTTATTACACTAGTAGAAAAAGGGCCTTCGGTTCGGCCCTTTGGAACCGGTTTCATTACGAACCGGTACTAATGGGGGCATTAGTACCGGTTCTAATGCACAGGGCGCCTGTAACCTTTAGTACCGGTTCGTGCGGAGCCTTTAGTCCCAGGCCATGATACCGCCCGGGACTAAAGGGTTTACGAACCGGTACTAAAGGGTCGAGACCCTTAAGTCCCGGGCGGTATCACGGCCCGGGACTAAAGGGTTGCGGTAGTTTTTTTCCCTCATGCATGCCTATCCCCCCTGTGGATCGCCTTTTCAACTTTGCAAAAAGGGGTGAAAATGATAAAATCTTCAATAAATAAAATCCTTTGAGATATAGTTAGGTTTTAGTGTCTAGTTGGTATAGAAATTTGGAAATATGAATTTTGACCTTTCTGCAAAAAACAGAAATAAAAATTTAGCAGGCCATAACTTTTGCATATGATGTCAAAAAAATGCGTTTAATATATAAAAAAAACTAGAGAAAAATTGGAGCTCGATTTCACCAGGGTTTACCCGGTGAACTTTTTTCAGATCATAGAAATTTCAAAAGGAAAAAAGTTATTTCAAATAGAAGATTTTTTTCTACAAAATCAAAAAATGAATTAATAATTATTATTAGTTAATCATTAATATTTATGCAAAAGATGATATGCATGCAATATTTAGATTCCTATCATTTTTCTGATCGATTTAAACATATTATTTGTCGAAGTTTGATTTATGGATTTAAAGATATGAATTTATCCATATTAAATTGAAAATAGCAATAATAATGTAAAATTCATTTTTTTGTTATTTGAATTAATAATTATTATTACTTAATCATTAATATTTATGTTAATATAGGTTTGGTTTTCAAAAAAATAATATCATGTGACATCAAAGTCTAGAGGATAATAAGATTGATACCATATTATTATCAAGATGTTATCGGTGCAATCTTGGAAGCTAATTGGAAAGGAACTCAAAAGTTATGCGTGCTGGGGTGGAGCAGTGTGAGGATGGGTGACCGATCGGGAAGTTTGATCACTAGTGTGAGGATGGGGGTGAAGCGTGCTGGGACTCCAGCACTTGAGATTAGGGGCGATTATAGATTAAACTGACAAATAATTCAAACATTTGAGATATAGAAAAAATTCGAAAAAATAAAAAAAAATATTTCAAAAAAATGGACCTTTAGTACCGGTTCATGATCCTCCGCCCGCGCGCGCGCCGCTCCGCCCACGTGGAGGCCCTTTAGTACCGGTTCCTGAGCAGCCGGTACTAAAAGTGGGGGGCTTTAGTACCGATTGTTCAGTACCGGTTGGCAAACCGGTAGTAAAGGCCCTCTGGAACCGGTACTAAAGGCCCATTTTCTACTAGTGTTAATTTTCTCTAGGGCATATCTCCTTTACCATGGCTAGTGACATAATGTAATGCTCGTTAAAGAAATACAAACCCTTTAATCAACAAAAAAAATCCCTTGCCGTTGCAGAAACGTTTGTTCACTTCAGAAGGGACTTATCCCTTGCTCTAGGCCAGCCATGGTGTCATACAATGGAATGTCCATCGTCTCTGGGAGGTAGAACACCAGCAGACCACCGATGATCCCCGACCGCCAAACACTGCGAACGGCATCCGGTCCCCGAGGAGCACCACCATTGGCGCGAGTATGGCCCCCATCTGTGTGGCCTGGACGATGCACCCCATTGCCGCGTTCCTTACCACTGTGGGGAACAGCTCCGCCGTGTATATGACCAAGAGGTTAGACGTGGCCGCCATTCCGAAGATCCCCACCACGCCGCACGCCGTTCTTGCCACGCTGGAAAAGCTCATTAATTAGAATAAGAGAACGTGTCGTGAGTCTAGAAATTGGCCGGTGTTACATAATGCTCCTTCCAATCCATATTAATTATCGTTTTTTAATTTAGTGAATCGACAATTAATATGACTCGGAGGGAGTACATATCTTATGCCCGTGATGAGGCTGCCGGCTGTACAGAAGACGCCGCTTAGTAGCATGGGTCCGATGCCAAGTGGCTTCCGGCCGAAGCGGTCTATGAGTAGTGCGGTGAGAAAGTAGGCGGGCATCTCGGCCAAAGTGTTGGCGACAACGCTCACGTATAGGTCGGTCTTGAGGTTCACCACGTTAAGGGTAAGCCCGTAGTAGACCAATGCGCAGAGGAGGTTGATGAGCACGGAAAGCACCAGCCTAACCCGCGTCGTCCTCGACCGCCACACATCAAGGATGGACGCCTTCTCGACTTTGTTGTTGTGGTTGTCTTCATCGTCGTCATCGAGCTTGAGCGTGACACCGTCCGGGATGTTCCTGCCGTTGGTGGACGCGATGACGAGGAACCAGCGCGGGGACTCGGAGACGAAGGGCAGGACGGCGAGCAGGTAGACGAGCGCCGGCAAAGAGGTCACGACGTAGAGGAGGCGCCAGGAGGACTTGAACATTGCGGCGACTCCGGCGAGGAGCGCCGTGCCGCCAGAGAAGAAGTAGAAGGTGGACATGCCGGCCACGCCGCGGCGCCTGGGCCCGATGGGCTCGTTGGCGAGGACGTAGGCGCAGAGGCCGACGCTGCCGGTGCTGAAGCCCGTGAGGACGCGTAGGGCCATGTAGGTCCAACAGTTAGGGGCCATCGCGGTTAGGAGGCCGAAGACGGTGTTGAGGAAGCAGCCCCCTGGAGGGCTCCCTTTCGGCCCAGGAACGAGTCTGATAGGTGCCCAAACACACCCGCGCCTGCGGGAGCTCCTGTACATCGCTTTACAGCGATGGTTCCTGTTAGCGTCGCCTGAAGCATCGCTTAAATGGGCCGGCCTTTCGCATGCTTCGTAGGTTCGGCTGTTTCCTGGACGCTGCCTTGCGGATCGATCGGTTGAGCTAGCTAGCGAGCTAGGTCGCTCGCTCCAATGCAGAAAAAAAAGCTAGCTCGCTAGCTCCCACGATCACTAAAGTATGAAAATAATCCTTTTCGATCACTAAAGCTAGACTATGAAAGGTTTATGAACGAAAGTTATTTTTTGTACGATTTTAAAAGTGGACGAAATTTGAACAATTTTAAAAATTGAACGAAAGTTTGAATGATTTTAAAAACGTGAACCAAACAATGTTGAAACGGAAAACTATGAATGAACTAATATCAAAGTGAATGGAAACAAAGATTTGAACGATTTTAAAAACTTGAACAGAAAAATGTTGAACGATTTAAAACATGTGAACAAAAAATTATATGAACGAAATTTCTAAAACGATTTTGAAAAGTTAACAGAAAAAAGTGAACAGAAAAATGTTTATGAAATAAAGTTATTTTTGAACGATTTTAAAAGTGAACGAAAATTATTTTGAACGATTTTAAAAGTGAACAAAAATTATTTTATACGAAAATTATTTTGGAATGATTTTAAAATCGAACAGAAAAGGCTAGTAAACGGAAACTATTTTTTGAAGATTTTAAAAAATGAACAGAAATATGATGAACGAAAACTATTTTTGAACGATTTAAAAAGTGAACAGAAAAAGCGGTGGAACGGAAACTATTTTTGAACGATTTTAAAAGTGAACAGAAAAAGCGGTGGAACGGAAACTATTTTTAAACGATTTTAAAAGTAAACAGAAAAATACAGTAAACGGAAACTATTTTGAATGATTTTTAAAAAAGAACAGAAATAGGGTTGAACGGAAACTATTTTTAAACGATTTTAAAAGTGCACAGAAAAAGCGTTGGAACAGAAACTATATTTAATTATTTTAAAAGTGAACAGAAAATGGGGATGACCGGAAACTATTTTCGCACGAATTTTAATAACAGAAAAATTTGGGTGAAAATCAAAAGGAAAAAATAATATAAAACGAAAAAAGAAACGGAAAAACAGAAAAATAAAAAGTGAAAACGAGAAAAAGAAAAGAAATAGAAAAGGAAAAATTAAAAGAATGAAACTAAAAATGAAAATGAAAACAGAAAAGAAAACGAAAACAGAAAAAGAAACGTAAATGGAAAAAAGAAAAGAGAAGAAAATGAAAATGAAAAAGAAAAACGAAAACAGAAAATAAAAAGTGGAAAACAAGAAAAGAAAAAAAAATAGGAAAAGGAAAAATTAAAATAACGAAAAGGAGAAATGAAAAATAAAATAAATACAGAAAAAGAAAACGAAATCTGAAAAGAAAACGGAAAAAAAAAAGAAAAAAAAAAATAAACAGAAAAGAAAAACGAAAAAAGGAAAAAGAAATACGAAAACAGGAGAAAGAAAACGAAAAACAGGAAAAAATGGTTTGATGGGCCGGCCCATCCACCCGACGCTCCCCTCGCTTCAGGCGAAGCGGGCGCGCTCCGTCGCTGTAGAGCGATATATAGGATTTGCCGTTCTGTGCATCACCTTCAGGCGATGCTGATGGCATCCGTCACCTGAAGGGAGCCCCTTCATGGGCCAGATTTGGAGCGGCCCAATACAAAACGTGTACTGTTTTCTGTTTTCGTCTCCTTTTTTCTTCTGTTTTCAAATCTGAACAAATTATGAACTTGAACGAATTTGAAAATCGGAATAATTTTCAAAATCTGAACAAATTTGAAAACTGGAACAATTTTTAAAATCTGAACATTTTCAAATCTAGAACAATTTTCGAAATCTGAACAATTTTCAAATCTAAACAAAAATCGAAATATGAACAAATTTGAAATCTGAACAATTTTTCAGATCTAAACAATTTTCGAAATCTGAACAAATTTCGAAATCTAAACAATTTTCTGAATGTGAACAATTTTTGAAATCTGAATGAATATCAAAATCTGAACAAATTTCGAAAATCCGAATAATTTCGAAATCTGTAAAAATATTTTTCAAAAATCTTGTTTTGAAAACAAACAAAAAAAGAAAAAAGAAAAAAAAAGAAACGAAAACAGAGAAGCAAATAGAGAATAAAACGGAAAGACGAAAAAGCCATCAAACGGGCCGGCCCACTATTGGAATACGTTCAGGCGACTGGACAGTTTCGCATCGCCCCGGGGCGATGCATAGGAATTGCCCGCGCCTGCATCCATCCCAAGAAACAGTCACATGATGAAAGTCGTATGTACACACTAACCCCGAAACATGCGACCGTATGTACATATACTACAATAGTATACGTACTGCTTGAGGTAAACATGTTTGAGTAGATTTTTTTTGGAAAAGATGCACCTCGAGGTAAACGTCCCTATTAACATTGACGTTGCACGTACCAATCATGCAGCCAGTGAAGAAGAGGGCTTGGACGAGCGCAACCTTGTACCGCTCTCCGTGGAGTTGTGGTGCGCCTGGTCCCCGTGCCGGAGGCCGTGGTGCGGCGGCTCCGGTTGTTGAAGCTTCTGAAGGCGACGGTGATGTGAACCAGATCGACGGCGACGACGGCGATGCAGGGTGGAGGCTCCTTGGAGCTGAGGTTCGTCGACTTCCCGTCCGCCATGGGACTCCTTCCGATCCAAGGTTGCAGTGGAGGAGCGGCGGCGGCGCGCCGGCGGCACGTCTTCTTCGACGGCGGCGTCTTCGTTGTCCTGCAGGACTGGGTTGTAATTTCTTTTTCTTATGCACTGTTCTGTAAGGACCCTGGTGTAATATCGCTTGATCTTTCCCCACAAAAAAAAAAATAGTATACGTACTGCTTGAGGTAAACATGTTTGAGTAGATTTTTTTTGGAAAAGATGCTCCTCGAGGTAAACGTCCCTATTAACATTGACGTTGTACGTACCAATCATGCAGCCAGAGAAGAAGAGGGCTTGGACGAGCGCAACCTTGTACCGCTCTCCGTGGAGTTGTGGTGCGCCTGGTTCCCGTGCCGGCGGCCGTGGTGCGGCGGCTCCGGTTGTTGAAGCTTCTGAAGGCGACGGTGATGTGAACCAGATCGACGGCGACGACGGCGATGCAGGGTGGAGGCTCCTTGGAGCTGAGGTTCGTCGACTTCCCGTCCGCCATGGGACTCCTTCCGATCCATGGTTGCAGTCGAGGAGCGGCGGCGGTGCGCCGGCGGCACGTCTTCTTTGACGGCGGCGTCTTCGTTGTCCTGCAGGACTGGGTTGTAATTTCTTTTTCTTATGCACTGTTCTGTAAGGACCCTGGTGTAATATCGCTTGATCTTTCCCCACAAAAAAAAAAAAATAGTATACGTACTGCTTGAGGTAAACATGTTTGAGTAGATTTTTTTTGGAAAAGATGCTCCTCGAGGTAAACGTCCCTATTAACATTGACGTTGTACGTACCAATCATGCAGCCAGTGAAGAAGAGGGCTTGGACGAGCGCAACCTTGTACCGCTCTCCGCAGATGAGGCCCCACTCTGCCACCGTCGAGGAGCCGGTCCACACCCACCCGGCCGCCGGGCCCGCGCACCGGTTGCCGCACCGCACGTCTCCGGCGGGGCACCACATGGCCGGCTCGCGGTCGGCGAAGATGATCACCATGGCTTGCATCGCCTCCACCACCCACGCCGTCGACACCAGCACGAAGTGCCGCAGCTGCCACCGCCCAAACTCCCCCGCATGCTGCGACAGCGCGTCGTCGATGCTCAAGCGCGCTCCGCCCAGCAGTGGAGCTTCCATGGTATATTTGTGTGAGGGTTTGGGTGCGGTAACTAATTATTAAGTGCGAATACGAGCTCTATTTGTAGCTAGGTGGCGGATGGCTCACATAGAAAATTGCAGCATGCTTCGTTGATGGTTTGGTTATCACGGCATATGGTTGAGATCTCACATAAATTGTCCATGTGAGTGGCTATCCCCGAGGATTAAATGCCATGGATTGTGTCAGATATCCTGTTTCCATGGTGTGCGCATGACCATCTAGCTTGAAGATGTTGACATTGCAGCAGCAAGCAACCCGCCATGTTTCTGTAATCCTAGAGACACCAGGGCGGTACATCTCCACATAATTGTTTGATCATCCTACCTCCTCCCCATTACACGGTTCTTATGAATGTTAAAAATATCTATGGATTTTCTAACACGACTACTTCTCCTCATCCCGGCCTACTTATGTAATGGATTCCAGATCAAGCAATATCTCATGCGAATATGCTTATCTGTTGGACATACAACTCCGCGATGTGCGCGTGCGTAAGATAGAAATTAATTTGCAAGAAGAAAACGAATCCCATGAATTCATACATATACGGGAGAGGCGTTTTGGCTCCCGGGTGCATATACTCCTGTTATATGTTTCAAAATTAAAAAATATGAAAGCTATTCGAAAATATCTGAAAAAAATTGGGCACACACATTTACATGTTTCGAGCATTCGTGCAAAATTTTGGAAGCAAATAACATTTTCTGTGGTCTATGCAAAAAAGACAAAATCAAATTTTGTCTTTTTTGCACAGATCACAGAAAGTATCATTTTCTTCCGCAATTTTGCATGAATGTTAAGAACATGTATAAGTTTGCGCCCAATTTTTTCAGATTTTTTCGAAGTGTTTTCATATTTTTTTTTAATTTTGAAAAAAAATTACAGGTGCATATGCACCTTGGAGCCAAAGTGAATTTCTGTACATCTACATAGTAGTCAAGGCAATGTGCTTTTCCTAGAGAGGATGGATATCCAAGGATATAGGTACTTATTTTGCATGTTAGCAGCAAAATACTCAATAGTGATAGTGTATCATTACGAGTTAGTAATAATTTATTTTTGTAAGCATTTAGAGCTTATAGAAATTAGCAGATGACAGTCCTATAAACTGATCAGGTGACTAGAACCTATCAACTACTAACAAATATTACTCATAGTTATGGTCTAGAAATGGAAACCAGAACCATTGAAACCATAGCTTGAAGACTGAAAGAGAATGTTTATTTGGGCCCGTGGTTGATGCAATGGAAGAACTCAGCAAGTAAGAGGGCTAACTCATTGATTTGTGTATTGATGTAGTGTTTAGGCGATACAGTAGAGATGTTCCTTGTACGATCGAGAGGAACTCGTCAGGCTCGAGATCCGCTTTCAAGAAAATTGTGTCAAGGCACCAATTGAGTGCCCACACAAATATGTCGGCTTTGTATATCATTTTAAGTCAAGCATGCAATTAAGCATTATATGTTTGGAGAAATAAAAAAGTTTTCTCTATTGAAATAATTAGAATATTATTCATGCATATGTAAAACTTGAGACTTGTATTGACAATCAGCAAAGTAAATTGTTACGGACGTATAAACTAGTCATAGACAATCCAAACATTGGATCAAGTGACTCTTTATGACCATCCCGTGAAAACTGTGACAACGTAGGATCATGTTGTGACAAGGTGAATTGATCGTTTCGCTGCATCTTCTGCGCATTATGGAACAAGATTTTTTTCATAAAAAAAGGCAGGACCCTGTTGCTTGCTACAAACAATCCCAATAATGGATCTCTACACTCACAACTTCACGGTGGATCATCTTATAACAGTGTGAGTTCATCTTTGTAACAAGGTGAATCCATCCTCACTAAATTTTATGTGCATAAAATAACCATTTCATAATTAAGTTAATTTATTTATTGTTGTCATCGATCAGAATTAGCAATACATATACCATACACTACACATTTTTAATTGCATGCATTGAACTGTATATACTCATCATCATTGCCGTCACTCAAATTATTAGATTTCTCTCTAAATTAAATCTCTCATAGTTTTTTATTTTCTGAATTACATTTTGTATTGTGCTCTATAACAAAAACTCTACAACGACGCAAGGAACACATACTATTGTGATTCAAATGTGTATATATAACATGATGGTATCTATAAATGAAATTGGTGTTGTCGATATATTGTTTATATTTGCTGCAAAAATATTTAAATGTGTTGTAAAGTATCGAATTGATTTGTCAGAAAAATCTATTTTAGAAATACGAAAAATGCTTAGTAGCTGCAGAGTAAAAGTGCTTGTAATGTTTGCAAAAAGCATGCGACTGTTTTAAACTACACGTGTGGGAAATGAGCTTTATACATCTTGCAGAAACATATATGATCGTGTATAAAAAGTCGTTTGGCAGGCCCTAATAAACTATTTTCCTTCGTGAACCGTGTGAGATGTATTGCCCTTGGCACACGGTTCATTGAATAGTCTGCGGCCTGTCGCCCTCCCATGCGCAGCGAGGATTTGGTAAATCTTGTGGGATGTAACATTTCAGCGTTGTGTGATGGTCTCGTAGTTTTAAATAGCCCGCTATTGGCTCGCTATAGCCATTTGTGCATGTTGCAGCTAAATAAATCCATGTTCACTTTTTCGCTATAATCCATTTATCCCCGCTGTAGCCGCCCCACCACAACAGTTTTGAATGGTTGCTGGTATTTGCGATAACCCGCTATTTAAAAGCTGTATATACTACTGTTGTATAAGCTAGTGGTTACCGGAAATACATCGATCTCCTGGATTGTGCAACTACAATAGGTACAAGTGGCACAGTCGTCTGATGGTCTTGTTTAGTTGTTTGGTTAATCATGGATCATATCGGCAGTGATTAAATAATTGCACTAGAAACAGTAAACACGTGCAGCCCACGGCCCACGATGTCGCATCCCAGCGTCGCATGCAACAAGGAATCTTCTTATGACAAAAAAAAGGAATCTTCTTATTCAAATCAACAAGCTGACGCATGTGAATAAAAAACCATGCACACGAATACACGTGCGATACAACGCTAGCATGCATCATCGTCCTCCACCTTGTTGTCGAAGCACAGGTACGGCATTGCACCCAACGCCCTGGCGAGTGCAGCGGCGGTGGCGCCGCCTTCCTCGGTTCTCTTCTTGAGCACCTCCAGCATGACCTCGGGCTCATGATGCACTGCGCGGAGCACGTCGGCGCAGGACGGGCCTTGAGCGGCGCGCGTCACGGCGAAGCCGGTTGGCCCGTCGCTCTGGGACACGCGAACCACGCTTGGTCCGCCCAACAGGTTGTGCACACCGCCGAGGGCTTCCTGGTAGGCGCCGCCCAGGAACATGCCCAGACAGTAGCCGCGGCCGCCGGTTGGTAGCTCGTGCAGAGGGAGGCTGTGCCTGCCGCCGATGAACCGGTCCACCTTGCCGTCGCTGTCGCAGGTGAGGTCGGAGAGGATAGCGTCAATGGCGGGGCGCTCCTGAAGCCCCTGGATGGGGACGATGGGGAATTGCAGCTCGATGGCCCACATGTCCGGGATGGAGGTGAACACGGACAGGTTGATGTTGTACGTGCGAGGCCGCTCCTCCGCCGCGCCCATCGCGCGGGCGACCATCTCGCAGTGCCCGTCGACGGCGGCGAGGTGCTCCAGACCAACAACTCCCTCCTTGAACTTCTCGGCGCAGCATCGCTTTAGCTGGTCGGCGTACAGCGCGCAGGTCTCGGAGTCGCCGCGCAGGGCAGCGGCCATGAGGTTGCGGCAGTCGTCCGTGAGCTCGTCGAGCAGGGCAGCAGAGTCGTCCATGTTGCAAGCAGCCGACGGCGCCGCCGACGCCGAGAAGGCCTCGAAGACGAGGACGGAGTGGTGCGACACCAGCGCGCGGCCGCTCTCGCTGCAGATGACCGGGTGCTGCACCCCCTTGCGGTCACAGACCCGGCCAACGGCGCCGACCACGGCCGCCGCGTACTCCTCCAAGCTGTACGCCACCGACATGTCGGTCTCTGCCGAGTGAGTGCCATCGTAATCGACGCCGAGGCCGCCACCGACATCAATCACGCGCATGGCCGCGCCGAGGCGGGTGAGCTCGCAGTAGATCTGCGCGGCCTCGCCGACGCCGTCCACGACCAGAGCGGTGGTCGGGATCTGGGAGCCAATGTGGAAGTGCAGGAGCTGGAGGCAGTCGAGCATGCCGAGGGCTTTGAGCTTCGACACCACGGAGAGAATCTCCGCCGCTTTGAGGCCGAACTTGCCCTTCTCTCCAGAGGTGGCGCCGAAGTGGCCGGCATGCTTGGTGCGCAGCCTGGCGCGCATGCCGAGCACAGGGCGGACGTTGAGCCTAAGCCGGCGGCTGGCCTCGACGACAATGTCGAGCTCCTCCTCCTGCTCGAGCACGATGACGGTGTTGAGCCCCATGGTGCGGGCGATGAGCGCGAGCGAGATGTACTCGAGGTCCTTGTATCCGTTGCAGATGAGCAGGGCGTCGGGGCTGCTACCGCCCGCGGCGAGGCAGCTCATGGTGAGCAGTAGCTCCGGCTTGGAGCCGGCCTCCAGGCCGAACCCGAAGGGGGCGCCGAACTTGACCATGTCCTCCACGACGTACCTGTCCTGGTTGCACTTGACAGGGTACACGCCCTGGTACCTCCCGCCGTAGCCGGTGGACCTCACGGCGTAGTTGAACGCGGCGTGGAGGGACTCCACGCGGTGGCGAAGCACGTCGGGGAAGCGCACCAGCAACGGCAGCGGCAGCCCGGCCCTGGCGACCACCTTGGCGAGGTCGATCTCTTGGCCGGGCAGCGTGGCCGCGCCGTGCGGGCGCACAGCGATGTTGCCGTCGTCGTTGACGAAGAAGTAGGGCGCTCCCCAGCCGTCCACGTTGTACAGCGCGGAGGAGAGGTCGGCCGACCAGGCGGGCTTCTCAGCCACCGCCGAGACGCTCAGCAGCGGTGAAGCAAAGGGCGCCGCGAACGCTTCCACAGCTAGGGCAGACGGCATCTCGATCGTCACAAAACGAAAAATTATTTTTTGTACTGACGCTAGCAATTTGTACGTTGTGTTTCTGGTGGTGCTGATTGATGTTAGCAGCAAATGAAGACTGAAGAAAATTAATTAGCAAAAATAATAAGAATTGAATTCTCTTTTGGTACGCACGTGGATAAAAGAAATCTATGACGGGATTTGTTACCCTGTCACCCAGTGTTGTAAGAAAGGGAGCTTAGAAAGCCGCCGAGGCCAGAGCCCCGGCTACCCCCGCAAACGGAGCAGACGGCGGGGCGCCGGCGTTCAGGTGGAGCTGGGAGACGATGAGCTGCTACCTAGCGTTCGGAAATGAGTGAGCTAGCTGCTAGGGTACGTCGTGGTGGTGGGAGAAGAATGAAGCCGCTTTTATAGATGAACTCCCATATCTCAGGATGCTGACAGAAACATATTGGCATTGAAATCAGCCTTCTCACCGGCCTGAAATGTCTGTTCGTCTTAATTGGAGATTTCATTTGATGGCACACAAGTTCCTCTACAGTTTACTGAGAGCTAGGACTAGCTAGCTAGGTTAAGCAGTGGAGCAAAACAAAATACTAAATATCCTTTTAGAAGCCAAAACTAGGTGACTTTCACACAACCCGTCAACAATGCCACACAAAAGAAAATTCTTCTCGAGGAAAGCAAGGCTAAATAAAAATTGCAATCTTCAACACCATCTACACCATGAATGATAATGAACATTCTCTTCGCCAAAAGGCAAACATATTATGCTAGACGTACAAAAAAAGGTAGATCCAAAACTTATTCCCAGACTGGTCACTATAAGAGAAACTCCATTGATTGATATCCTCATACTCATAACCGCCCTACCAGCACAATACCCTAACTAATGGGATGAAGATGCAAGTATATACACTAATACAGTACATGCAATCGCACACAATTGAAATCGCTTATCACACACAATTATGGCAACCGTCAATATCCGTGGGTGGGAGATGTGGTAGACAATCAAATACGGTTACTAAAACCGTTTGCGATAGGCATAGTACGTAAAAGTAATTATTTTTATATAATCGCGTGTGATATGATAAATTTCGCAGGTGGTTTCTCAATTGTATATGTGTTTGTTCGGGAATAATCACAAACGCTGAGGCATAATTAGTCGTGTGCGTCCACGTGTTTATCTCAAATATTTTGTTTGAATTCAATTGTGTTTGTTAAATAACCATCACACACGTTTGTATTTCAAGTCAACTGTGTGTGTTTGAACAACAACATGCTTTGAATTTGCAGGACAAGCACCAGCTACAACCCATGCATATCTTGATAATGTATCATTAAGTTCACCAGCTTATACACAAAGTATTCATACACAACGGCAATAGTATCAATTTATATAGAAAGTTCTAACGGAGCCTGAGTTACACATAGCTTTTCAAAAAATTCAAAACAAAAAATCCTACACATCAATAAAGTCACGATCTACCAGTGTGAAAATTTTAATCAAACATTTTAACCATTCTAGCCTACACAAAAAAGACAAATCTGTCAAAATTCAAAATTTTAAATTTGTGTTCTATTCACCATCCAGATCCAACTGTTTGTCATTTTTGCCGAGCCTAAAATACAACGAATTTCTAACTGATAATTTACACACATGTAGATCATATCACTATCTACATCTGGGATTTTTGACCGGATATTTGGAAACTTAAAAAAAATCACAAACTAGCTCTGTGTAGCTCGGGCTTTAAAATGCCACTCTCCAATTTCTACTTATACAGTGTGAAAGATACACACAAGAAGAATAGTTTCACGGTTACGTCTTTGTCTCATGAAAAAAGGTAGGTTCCGCCGGTTATAAAAGAAAGTTGGACATTTTTCTATAGTCATGCTACACGAAGGATATGAAAAATCTTCCCTCATCCCTCCCTTTCTTCACCCCATATAACGTGCAACACGCTGCATAAGATGATGTTTTATCTACACCAAACTGCAAAATTAGATCACTTTCGTAACGTTGGCCTACTATTTGAATGGTAGACATGAAAAGCGCCCCTACGCTGCAGCCGGAACACTGCAAGCATTGCTCAAGGCGAATGCATGTTATGTGTAAAAAAACATCAATGTGATAATTTAATAATAGAAAAAACAACGCAAATCTAAACGATTGGTCATTTAAATATTCTTCAATATATAAGAAGGTAAAAACAGAAAAAACAATAACAACTTTAAATTATTAGTCACTTACCAGGTTGTACGGTGGGGCCAAGCCATTAAAAGATTTTAGATGAAGCTCGCGTGAAGTCGCACAACTTCTCTTGTTTTCTTCTACGTACTTTCAACAAAATAAAAGCCTTATGTATGTTGATAAATTAACCACAATGCCTGGCGCAAGACAATCGGGCGGTGCTATTCTTCGCACGTGCGACCACTACGTTTCGCTCGCACGCTTTTCCGACAAAGCTTTCGTACCGATTCGGAAAGTCACAGTCACTGGTTTTCGCATTTGCTGCGCACAGGTAGTACGTATCTGTCATCTTTTGCTATTCCGTTTTCCCGCGCGTACATGTACGTATCGGGACCTGGAAATCAGTGATTGATCCCTTCGCTATTCCCTTTCTTTCGCGGGCCAGACTCGTAGCGTGTCACGGCCGCGTTTCTACGTGCACGTGCAGGTTCCAGCATATGGGCTGGACGGACATGTCAATTTTTTTTGTGCTATTCCCTTTTGGCGTCAAAGTTTCAACTCCCATCGCTAATTCCATTTTTTGCTATTCCCTTTTGTCGCCAAAAA
The DNA here is from genome assembly GCA_947311845.1 of Poa pratensis. NCBI lineage: Eukaryota > Viridiplantae > Streptophyta > Magnoliopsida > Poales > Poaceae > Poa > Poa pratensis. The sequence goes on along the minus strand of CAMZMU010000120.1, from coordinate 28,228,803 downwards.
TAATCATTTGAAATATTGGCTGTTCCTTTGTGGCGTGAGAATGAAAATAACCAATTTTTTCAATTCCTTTTTTGGGCCAGTGATATTTTAGGGTAAAAAATGGTGGGAGATAGAAAAAATCCACTTCCTACAAGTACAAAAAAATTGGAAGAAAAAAGAACTACCACTTTCTACTAGTATAAAAACAGATTAATATGGCGAAAGGTTCAAGTGGAGCTCGATGTAGCTCGTTTAAAAAAAATTGAAACATGCACCTTTTAGTTTAATAAAATCGTGAAAAATATCCGAGAAACATATTGTGTCCAAATCTAGAAGCGTGCAAAGTTTTAACAAAAAATACGTAGTATTTTGGGCTACAAAATTTATGTGCGAGTTAATAATGAATTGTTCCCGAGTAGAGAGGCCCAAAAACAGCATTGCGGTCGCAACGGGGCTCTGGGTGAATATTGCCGCCCGTATGAGCCGGGGCATCCAGTATGTAGCCGACATATGCCAACAACCCAAATGCACATATGCTAGTTAAGTTGAAACTCCTAAATGAAAGTGCAAGCAATAGAACTACTTTTTGGAAGAAAAGACAAATCAGATAAAATTTGAAAAAATTTAAACTGTGTACTTTTCACACCCAGATCCACCTATTTATCATTTTTGTCCAGCTCACAATACAACGAATTTCGAGCTGAAATTTTGCACACGTGTAGATCATATCACTATTTATATCTGAGATTTTTTTCACGATTTTTGGAAACTTAGAAATAGAAATTTTCAATTTTTCAAAAAACGAGCTACACATAGCACCATAGCATCGGAGTCAAAACGCCTCACTCTATGGCCACATAAATCATTGAGTGGGATGAAAAAAAAAGAGAAAATTTTAACTTACTGCCACACATAAGACAAACATGCATATGTAGAAAATGTTTGTATCTAACTATTGCTGAGCATCAGGCTAGTGCATTCTTAAAACTTGATCATTTTATCAATCCCCAAGATTCTCAATTTCAAGACCAATGCAGAAGGCATCAATCTTCAAAGTAATGACAATGCTCATCTCTTACCAGAAATCCAAAAAAACCATCCCGAATGTAAACTGCCTTCCATTGAAAAATGTGTACTTATAAGGTAAATTTAGTTCATGTGCATTGACAACAAAACCTGAAAGAGTGAATACCATCAAACATACACAAAACTGACCTAATTGCATACTTGCTTTGGCTGGGACTGCCCAAGCATAGAACAAAATAATCTCAACAAAACAATTCCATAGTGGTTTTTTGTACTAGTAAAAAGTGGTTTTTTACTAGGAAAGTGAGGCTACAGAAAGAAGGAGAAAAATATGAGGTTGGGGGAGGACAGACGAGGAGGTCGATGCACCGGAGAGGACGAAGTGGGCGGCGCTGCGATGCGAAATGCGTTTGATCAAAGAGTAAAGGCAATATAGCAAGCAAGTTACCAATCCTACAACTAAACTGAAGTGTTACCAAGCATATAGCGCACGGATTACCAACTTAAGAACTAGTACATGATGATACCACCCACATAGCCAACGAGTTACCGATCCTAGGACTACTAAAGTGTTACCAAGCATCTAGCGCATGAATTACCAACCTGAAAACTAGTAGATGATGATACGAAGCACATAGCAAACGAGTTACCGATCCTATGAATAATAAAGTGTTACCAACCATCTAGCGCATAAATTATCAACCTAAAAATTAGTACATGATCGTACCAAGTACCTACCAAGCAAATTACCGATCATAGAACAAACTAAAGTATTACCAAGCATCTAGCACACGAATTACCAACCTGCAAACTAGTAGATGATGATACCAAGCACATAGCAAATGAATTACCGTTCCAATGACTAATAAAGTGTTACCAACCTTCTAGCGCATGAATTATCAACCTAAAAACTAGTACATGATGATACCAAGTACATACCAAGCAAATTACCGATCATAGAACAAACTAAAGTGTTACCAAGCATCTAGCACATGAACTACCAACATGAATACTAGTAGATGATGATACCAAGCGCATAGCAAACGAGTTACCGATCCTATGACTAATAAAGTGTTACCAACCATCTAGCGCATGAATTATCAATGTAAAAACTAGTTGATGATGATACCAAGTACATACCAAGCAAGTTACCGATCATAAAACAAACTAAGTGTTACCAAGCATCTAGAGCACGAATTACCAACCTGAAAACTATTAGATGATGATACGAAGCACATAGCAAACGAGTTACCGATCCTATGACTAATAAAGTGTTACCAACCATCTAGCGCATGAATTATCAACCTAAAAACTAGTTCGTGATGATACCACCAAGTACATACCAAGCAAGTTACCGATCATAAAACAAACTAAAGTGTTACCAAGCATCTAGAGCATGAATTACCAACCTGAAAAGTAGTAGATGATGATACGAGCACATAGCAAACGAGTTACCGATCCTATGACTAATAAAGTTTTACCAACCATCTAGCGCATGAATTATCAACCTAAAAACTAGTTCATGATGATACCAAGTACCTACCAAGCAAGTTACCGATCATAGAACGAACTAAAGTCTTACCAAGCATCTAGAGCTCGAGTTGCCAATCTAAATAGTAGTACATGATGATACCAAGTACCTAGCAAGCAAGTTCCTGATCCTACGACTAACTAAAGTGTTACCAAACATCTATACCATAAATTATCAACCTAAAAAAATAGTAGATCATGATACCAATTACCCAGCAAACAAGTTACTAATCCTATAACTAGCTAAAGAGAATTTACTCCAAAAACCCATGATCCCAAAATGAGAATTAAAAAATTATGCTGGGAACTTTTTTACAATCTAAAATCGAAACTTTTTGTTTGTAACACGTAAAATAAATAGTATCAGAGAGCAACACATTCAAAACTGTACCATCATAGTTATAGTCCACGGAGAAATAGGTAGCCTAACATTTATACTAGTAGAAAGTGGTAGTTCTTTTTTATTCTCATTTTTGTACTAGTAAAAAGTGGTTTTTTCTATTCCCCACCCATTTTTATTTACCCTAAAAACCACTGTCCCAAAAAGGGAATTAATTTTTTTACTGGGTATATTTTTGTTTTTGGCGCGTAAAGGGAACAGTAACAAACGAGATGAATGATTTTCTAAAAAAAATACATGTTCCCATAAACAAAAGGGAATAGAAAAACTTAGCATGAACATTTAGGGCCTAAGAATGATCTATTATATTATTAAAACAACAAACAATTGACGGTGGAGATTTACCAATTTAATGTAAGAAGTTTTTAACGATGGAGATTTGAGGATGCGGACGCATCTAATCGTGTGACGTGCTAAAAAAGGAAGCCTTCATGTACTAGGAACACGTAATGGCTCATGAAACGTAAGCTAGCAGGACTTCACTAACGCCAGAAGCATTGGCATATGGGATGGACACGACTACTGATAGGAAGTTATCCAGTATAGATCGGCTGGTAGGCGACGCTGCAGGCCTACACCGGCGACGATTCCAACGGGCTCCGGCGACCACAAGTAAGCTATCCAGTCTAGATCGTATAGGATCTGTTGGAGATTCGGCTGATAGGCGACGCTGCAGGCCGACACCGACGGCGACTCCAGCGGCTCCAGCGACCACAAGGAAGTCAGAGCGAAAATCCATAGGTAAGCTGGCACTGCAGCGAAAATCCATGGACTGACATGCCGCTCGGCCAGCTCCATATCGTGCCATCCCCGTCCTCATTACGGACCCTGGCATCTTCAAGGACCGCATCCTAGATGGATGCAAGGAACGAAGTACCATCGAGGGCCCGACATTCTAGATTGATTCGTCGCCGACGGCAAGCGGCTGCACCCATACCTAAGGGCGGATGTGTATATGGGTGCAGGACGATTGACACAATCATCGTCAAAGTAGGCCGACCAGAACCTTAGTTTAGCTGCTAATGGATCAGAATACATGGCTTCTTACGGAGCAAATAATGTCTTACTTTCGGACGCTTGGTTAACCGAAACGATGGCAAAACCTTCATGTACGGCAACGACAAGCCAGCATCCGGCGATTATAGTAAGGGCAGCAAGTATCCCATACACGCCGGAGATGATCCATACGCACACCTTACGACGACGTCCGGCGGACTGAAGTCACCACGGCAAATAGCAACGCTGACGATTAGATCGATCTAAGTTGCTGGTGTTCATGATGCATGGTCGGTCATGTACATACACGACATGGCTTCAGCACCTGGGTTCTAGCTGTCGGAGCAAGCTAACAGAAGCCATCACTCACGCACAGGGATGAGCTGATTGATCAAGGTTATGTCGATGCTCCACTTACATGCAGGTTGAAGGGTTTAACCATCGCACGAAGCTGCAGCGTTGACGAGACACTACATTGTCTTTCAGCACGGTACGTCTCCTCTTTTTGCTTCATATGTCATACTCTTGCATTGGTTCCGATATTTGGTCCAATTGCAGTCTCTGTTATTCCTTTCAAGATTATAGGAAATATGTGTAGAGTTTGCAATGGTCAAAATAAAAATCAGGATCTTCTATGAGCCTGTGCAAAATCATGTATATCAGGCTATATCTAATTCCCACATATTCCGTTACTTAATTGGTACACTCTCTTATATGTTTCAGTAAGTTTCTGCATGGTCGTGTAGTCTAAAAAACAGTACTTTCAGAAGAATCAGGCAACGCCTAACAATTTGTGGTTCAAAAAAAATAGAAGGGTCATTGACGACTGTTGATCTGGGTTATACATCTAAAATACACCATCTTAGATAAACATATGATTCATCAAATTTTTTGAGGTTCAGAGTTACGTTATCTTAAGTACCATGTATTTTTTCTCGACACAGATTATTCTCTACTCCAAGGCATCATCATCGTACATCAGCTAGGCCTGAACTCTGGATGGGCTTAAATCTTCTTATGGTTAGTTCAGTAATTCTTTTGCTGCATAACAGCAACGATGTTGAGACCTCTGTGATTCTGTAGCTGGATTTGCTACTACACTTCAACTACGATTGGGAACAAGTGAATGACGTGGTGCTGGATTTGGCTCTCAAAAGGAGGAGAAGATTATGCACGACAGCTCTGTCGTCCTTACAGTAGTGCCATTCTCAGCTGCAACCAGGTATGTTTGACTAAAAGCATCTTACACTGTATCGTACTAGCTAGCTGCGTGCCTGCCTGCAACTTCAGAAATAAGCAAATCATAGACTATTCATTTCGTTTGCTTGCAGGAAAATCACATCTTATATTGGAAAAATATTGAATCGGATTTTTTTAAAGAAAGAACACGAGGGTGAGACAATGTTCATCAGGTTCATAATCAATATACATATTTATTGGTACTGAACTCTCCCATAAACACGCGATAGGGTCACGGGGGAAGTATTGAGACATTTTCTAACAAAGTAATCAGATGAAGTGCACTGTCATACAGAAAAAGGTAAAATTATACAATGCTTATCTTTAAACAAAAGAGATGCAGAGCATACTGCAGCAAGGTAAGTATAATATTTCCTCAATTGTGTACATACTCATTTCAAATATCATAAGAAATGTTTTCTTTTCGGGTGCAGAGGTGCAGAGCATACTACAGCAGGGTATAATATTTCCTGAATTGTGTACATACTCATTTCAAATATTATAAAAAATGTTTTATTTTCACCTTTGCGGGCGCAGATATTTCAGAGATGAAGAAATTGTATTCAAAATTGTTGTGAAAGATATTGTTGTCGTAGACTTTGGGAGGTAAAGGTTTTCGTAAATTATTGTCAGATACAAAAATATTGTGGAGAACACTTTCAAACCTATGATGTCAGTAATGTTCCGGACTAATAGTGCAAAAGATAGGCTATGATTCATTTTCTGTTTATGATGGTAGAACTTGATGAATGCAAAAGACACGATAATATTGGAGTTCCATGGTAAAAAAAATCTTAATAGATCGTTTCGTGAATTTATTCATCCATCCATAATGGCTGTGTACGTTGGATAATTTACCCTTTTTGTATGAATGGCAATTTCATATATCTTGGTTTGTGTCTTTCAATCATAATAATAATTAAAACTGGACAATTCTACTAGAGATGTTATAATTCAGATGAGTGATATTTTTTAGGCTAATCTCTTAACCACAGAAAAAAGACTTGATGTTCTCGCAGGTGCAGGAGTAAACAATGCCATTTGTTTCGTAGTGGGAAAAATGCCTTTTTCTGACACAAAAACAGTAGGGAAACGTCAACTATGTCATTTTACAGCTTAAAAAAGGGAGAAAATCAGCCATCTCAGTATAACCTATTTCAATTGCTTTAGCTTCAACGAACACAATCGGTAAGTCATGTCCCTAATGTATCCAGCTGGTACATAACCGATAGTTAATGTGACAGGACATGGGAAAATCACTCCACGAGCCCTTAAACATAATTGATTGCTTGAGTTTGAAACAATAAGAACATTAATGGTATAGTCCACTCCTGCATAAAAGAACTTGGAAGCCTAAACAACGAAGCGAAGGTATGCATGTTCTGCATTTTTAACAAGTATATATGTTTTATCATATAGCTAGATTAAAACGTGGAAGAACTAAGTATCCTAAATCGTTCTTTACATGTTCTAATTGATCTCACATAGAATATAGTATCTATTACAAAAAATGATACATCACATATCAGTATTTTTCTTATAGCAACGCTAGCCGCGCAATTGCGCGGGTCACCTAGCTAGTTCTTTGATATAAGAGACATGTATACTTAAACTATGTTGTTTTTTACCGTGTAAAGGGAATAGTAAAAAGGAAATGGAAAAAAGTGAGGATGAACTCTTAGGGCCGTTTTTGCCCTAAAAAAATCACTAGCCCAAAAAGCTAAATCAAAATAAATTTGGTCTAAGAAAAATGATTTTCATAAAACTACATGTTTCCATAAAAAGATGGAATATCCTAAGAATGATTCTTGATATAAAATAAAGGAATAGGACAAAGGAAAAAAAGTGATTGTTGGTCATCATGTTGTCCGTACTCGTGTAAAGGGAAAAGGAGATTAGGGTTCCAGGCACGTGAAAAAGAACAATTAACTATACTGTATATAGACACGTAAAAGGGAAAAGGTGGACACCAGCTAGCCCACCTACGTACACGTGATTAGCCTCGCCACGTACGTTACGCTCCAGGCGAGCTAGCGAGTGTCTCTCGTGCGCCGCCAATCAAATGAGGGTTAAAACACGTTTTGGTACTGCTACGTAAAGGCAACGAACGGGTCAACGTCAAACAACAAAAGGGAATGGAACGGGTCTGCGGGAGGAAGCTGTGCGCGTCGAACGACAGACGCGAGCTCGGAATCGTGCGACCGCTCGCACGAGCGATCATAAGCGCTTTCGAAGACAATCAGGGCTCGTGATTCGATAACGTGACCAGATCGATTCTATCAGCATATACGGTTAGTACTTTATATTATCATATCTTAGAGATTCGATCTATCTAATTTAAAGCATGCCATTCACTACGGGAGAGCTTACCTGTGCCGACGGTTTTTTGTCGGGGCCGTCGGCACAGGGTCCGACGGGGCCGTCCCGTCGCCCTGGCCGTCGGCATAGGTAAAGCCGTCGGCACAGATTTGACGCAAGGCTGTGCCGACGGCAGCTAAAAATATTTTTGGAAACCTATGCCGACGGTTTTACCGTCGACACAGCTATATTTTTTTTTCCTATTTTTCATCTAATATGGAAAAATTCATATCTTTAAATCCGTAAATCGAAATTTAACAAATAAAATGTCTAAATCGATTAGAAAAATGAGAGGAATCCAAATATAACATCCATATCATCTTTTTCATCATGTATATGACTTTTTGCAACATGTTTTTGGTACTTGCTTAATAAAAAAGTCATTTTTGACACTTAAAAAATGAAAAATGATATTTATAATAATATTTTAAAATTTGTTTTTGGCAACAATGTTTTCCATACAAAGACACACCTATGTCTCAAATATGGGCACATTATCACAAACTATAGCACGGGGATGATCATAACTTGGTCATTTGACTCGAAACTTATACATGTTTATAGATGATTGACCTTTTTGTGAAGAAGTTTTTTGTAAACTTTGTCAAAACTCAAGTTTATCATTTATCCTACCAACTAGTAAATAAAGGTACTCCATGCCAAAGGATTTCATATTTTGACTATTTTTTCACTTTCTTTTATTTTGTTGAAAAAACGGTCAAAATGACCACCGTGCCTATTCATTAAAAGGGGTTAGATTTTTCAAAACTATCAACGATTCTGTGATATAACCACTACTGGTGTATCTTAAAATGAAGTTTGTTAAAATTTCAGAGCAAACTATCACACACTTGTAGTTCAAAATTCAATTACTTTCGAAAAATAGGCATAAAGTTATTTAAATAGGCAAAATTAGATAAAAACCGAGAAAATTCCTAATATTGCTGGATTGTCCATAAAATATGGTCTACTTTGTGTGATAATTGGATGGGTGCCATTTTCCACCATATTTTTTTGTTCTTGCTTCACAAAAAATGTCATTTTTGACAATTAAAAAATAAAAATGATATTTATAAAACTAATTTGAAAAACCTCAGTTCTGCAACATTGTTTGTCATACAAAGACACACCTATGTCTCAAATATGGGCACATTATCACAAACTATGGCACGGAGATGATCATAACTTGGTCATTTGACACTTGTAGTTCAAAATTCAATTACTTTCGAAAAATAGGCATAAAGTTATTTAAATAGGCAAAATTAGATAAAAACCGAGGAATGCAAGGGTACCAATATAATCACTTCCCTGGAGATGGAAGTGGTGGGTACGATTACCATCCGGGATACTAGCTTGATCGCAAGCTTGAGGGAGTATTTCTCTCCCTTTCCATTCGTTGTTTTATATCACTTTTATCTTGTTATGTTTTAGTTTCTTGTTCTGAAAAACACAAAACACAAAAAGATTTTATTTGTTTCTTTTGCTTATTTACTTCTGGTCATTTACTTTATGCATCTAAAAACTAAAAAGAACAAAAATATTTTCGTTTTCTTGAATCCAAAGTAAAACGCAGGTGCAGGAATTGCTGAAATCTGCTCACTGTTTTATTTTTCATTTTTTTTCTGTAACTTCGAATGAGCTGAAATTTTAACCACTACTGCAACTTTGCATAACCTACACACCCGTAAAATATGAGATTATTCTGAGATGTCTAGCTAGGGTAAAAACAGTACTGTATGCATGCCAAAGGATTTCATTTTTTGACTATTTTTTCACATAAAATTCAATTACTTTCGGAAAATAGGCATAAAGTTATTTTTCTAAAATATGTTGCAAAAAGTTATATACATGATGAAAAAGATGATATGTATGTCATATTTGGATTCCTCTCATTTTTCTAATCAATTTAGACATTTTATTTGTTAAATTTTGATTTACGGATTTAAAGATATAAATTATTCCATATTAAATGTAAAAAGGAGAATATGGTTGAAAATATGATTTAAAGATATGAGTTATTCAAATATTATTATTACATAATCATTGTTATTTATTCAACTAAATTTTTAAAATTTAAACTATAAAAAGTGTAACATGATGACCCAGGGGTTAATATGGTTGATAAGATACTAATATCAGTAAGTTCTAACATCTCATCTGGAAGCTAATTTGGAAGGAACTCAAAAGTTAAGCGTGCTTGGGCTGGAGCAATTTGAGGATGGGTGACCGAACGGGAAGTTTGAGCGGGGTAAGTACTTTGACCTTAGATTGTGTGTAATATGTAATTAGAGATAATGTGTGTGGCTAATTGGGAAATTTCGAAATAAAAAAACAAAAATTCGAAATTTCAGTGTAAAATTAAAAAAATAATTAAAAAAAATAATTTTGGAAACCTATGCCGACGGTTTTCCCGTCGGCACGGTCTACAAAATAAAAAAAATTAATTTATTAAAAAAATAAAATTTTTGGAATTTTCTTTTTAAAAAACATATGCCGACGGCTCTGTGCCGACGGTTCGGCCTATGCCGACGGTTTTCTAGGCTGTGCCTACGGGCACCTACGCCGACGACCCTATGCCGACGGTCACCGTCGGCACAGGGCTGTGCCGACGGGGAAGGTATCTGTGCCGACGATAAATCACCGTCGGCACAGGTAAGCTCTCCCGTAGTGATTCTGACAAGCATATTGTAAACGTGCAACTGAGACGAGGAAGCTAGTGACCTTCATGTGGTGAGTATTACTTGTCACCGCACGTTGTGTGTTTGCCGCATGCATGGAGAGTGGAGTAGCGATCGAAGGATTCATTCATCACTATCGATCTAGTCACAACGATGTGGCATATTTGGGAGTTGGCTTAGCTTACGTCGGATCAGAAAACCGTGGACTGTAGCCCACGAAGACGGGTAGAAATGTCTGAAATCATGAGTTTTGACGATGTCGCTAGAGTCGTGTATAGTGGCTTACAGGGCATCAAAATCCTCCCGGGACAAGAAAACCGTGGACCATAGACCACGAAGACAGCCAGAAATGGCTGAATTCACGAGTTTTGACGATGCCGCTAGAGTCGTGTACCGGGGGTCACAGGGCACCGAAATCCTCCCGGCACCCGAAAACCGTGGACTATAGCCCACGAAAACGGTCAGAAATGCCCGAAATCATGAATTTTGGCGATGCCGCTAGAGTCGTGCACCGTGGGTCACAGGGCATCGAAATCGTCATGAGACCAAAAAACCATGGGCTATAGCCCATGAAGACCGCCAGACATGCCTGAAATCACGAACTTTGATGACTCCGCTAGAGTCATGTATCGTGGGCCACAGAGTATCGAAATCCTCCTGGGACCAGAAAACCATGTACTATGGCCCACGAAAACGGCCAGAAATGCCCGAAATCATGAGTTTTGTCGATGCACTTAGAGTCGTGTATCGTGGGTCACAAGGCATCGAAATCCTCCCGGGACCGAATACCGTAGGCTATAGCGCATGAAAATGGCCAGAAGTGCCTGAAATCACGAGTTTTGATGATGCCGCTAGATCGTGTAGCGGGGCTCACAGGGTGTAGAAGTTAATCTTGTTGTTGACCCTATACGTGTAGGAGTAGGATTAGCAAGAGGTGCTAGTACGAGTCCTACTAGTATTAGGAGTTCTAGTCCTAGTCTAAGTTGCTAGTCCCTCATGGACGTGTATAAAAGTAGCCAGGGGCTGCTGCTTGTAACGTATCGATTTGAGAAGAAAGAAAGAAAGAGAGAGAGGTGCGATACGCACCTCTAGCAATCCAATCGATCCCAGCGGCTCGTATTGTTTCCTGTGTCGATCAATTGTGTACGTGAGCTACAGCTAGGAGAGTAATCTAGCCAAGCTAGCTACGTGCGTGACTCCACCGATCCATCAGCCTAGTTCGTGCGTGTTGTGGCCAAGAGTACAGGCTAGTTACACGTATTATACTAGCGCGTATCGCCGGAAAGTACACGGGACGTCGGATCGTGTCGGAAGATCGGGACCAAAGCCAACAAGTGGTATCAGAGCCTGGACGAGAGAAGATGTCAAGCGACGACGAGGAAACGAGAAGGAAAAGGCGGCAGCTGCGACGAAGCAGGCGCTGGTGACGTCCGAAGGTAGCGGCAAACCGCTCATGATGATGTCAAGAACAAGTTATGTGCCGATTCAGTATCCAATGCTGACCGACACAAATTATGTGGTTTGGGCCACGAAGATGAAGTTCATCCTCCGAAACTTTCGTGTCTGGAAGGCTATAGAAGGCGACGGCGCGGTGGACGACGAGGTCGACGAGGGCGCCATGGCTGCTCTCTCGCAGTCCGTACCAGACTCCATGGTGATGACTCTTGCCAATTATGAGACGGCGAGGGAAGCATGGGGAGCAATACGAGAGATGCGAGTCGGCGAAGATAAGGTGAAGCGTGCCCGTGCACAAGTGCTTAAGCGGCAGCTTAACAAGTTGGAGATGTCCAAAGGAGAAACGATCGCAGAGTATTCCGAGAAGCTCACAAACTTGGCAAGTGAGATTAAATCTCTCAGAGGATCCGTCACGGATACAGATATCGTCGAGAAGCTGTTTTCATCATCGGTCACCGACGAATTCATGAGTATTATTGGGACGATCGAGCAGTTCAGCGATGTCACAATGATGACGGTGCCTGAAGCGATCGGAAGATTGAGGACACACGAAGAGAATCAGAAGGGAAGGCAAGAGTCCAAGGACAATGGTGATAAACTTCTGTATTCTCAAGCTGATCTTGAAGCCCGACTTGCTAAAGTGCGGAAGAAAATGAAGGATAAGCAACGCCCAGCGAAAAAGTACATCGCTGAGCAGGACGATGATGAGCAAGAAGACGATGAAGAAGAGAAGGAGGACGACGACACTCCGCCAAGGAGGAAGAAGTTTGACATAAAGAAAGTAAGGTGTCATAACTGTCGTGAACTCGGGCACTTCAAGTCTGATTGCTGGAAACCATCGAAGAAGGAAGGGGCTCTCTTGGCCCAGGAAGAAGACGATAGTCCGATGCATTTGATGTGCGAACTGGTGGACGAGGATGATCCAACTCTTCAAGCGGTGGCTAAAGAAGCTGACACGCTTATGGAAGAGAAAGTTTGCCTTCAAGGTTCGGAAACTCGTGTCGATGCTATTGACGCGGGAGGTGATTTAAGAACTCATGTCGATAGTACTGGTATGAAGGCATACGTGGTGCCAGGAGTCCACGAAGTATGACGTAGTGAAACGTCGCAAGAAAATGAAGTGAAGGCGTACATGGCGTCAGAGGTCCATGAACTGCGGCACATCGTGGCGTTGCAGGGTAAAGTGAGGTGCATCGTCGCGTCATGGGTAAAGAAGTGGTTGCCGAAAGAAATAGCAACGTCCAAGGAGCGAGGCGCAATGACGACAGCGTCGTGTGGCGGAGGAACACTCGTCAGCACCTCGCGCTGAAGATGCAGCAAACAGGCCAGCTCGGCCAGAAATAGAGCAAGAAGCAAGTGCAGAAAGAGGAGGGCCCACGGCGAGGCCAGTAAGGAGATTGAGCGGGACAGAAGCAGAGCAAGAACGGCAGCTTGCTGAACAGCAAGCAAGCGAGAAGACTCAGCTCATTCACGTACACATGAGTACAGTGGCTCACGTAGCATGCTGGGAAAGGATCTCCAGTAGGGTTGTGCTGGCGGGGTCCGCGAGAACCCGCTAAAGTACGATGCAAGGCTAAATTGAACTAACCTGTCACGATCAGCTGAAACTGATTTTCTAGCTAATAGACATGAGTGGGCCGGGTTCGGGCGCCGCTATGAAACCCTAATCTCCAGCCAAGGAGCCCAGCCAGCGAGCTGCATGGAGGCACCAGAGATGTTGTTTCCACTCGGCCAGAGGAAAGAAGCAGTCCAGCTTGGGCTGCACTATCGCTTGGAAGGCCAGAACGGCCATAACCAAGAGCGTACAGACGCTGGTTTGTCAGGAGTGTCGCACGCAGGAGAAAAGGAGCGCGTCGTCGGGCGTAGAAGAGTATGTCGCAGCAATTCCGACAGCACAGGAGCTGATGCAACTACAACCGAC
>CAMZMU010000120.1:27817583-28006234 GCA_947311845.1 Poa pratensis | reverse complement strand
TTTCTGGCCTTCCGTCCGTCGGCTTTCCCATTCCGGGGAGGACCACGTACATAGTACGTTCGTGCGCTGCCATCGCCTGCTGCGGTCTCGTACTGTCTCATGCCGTTGGAGTGTCAAAATCAAGTGGGCTATTGTGTCCAAAAATAATAATGTCAAGTGGGCACTACAATCCACCGACACACGGCCAGCGGGTTCACGAGAGCCCTTCGGCGTGTCCTAGGGGCCGTTCAAACGAGTGTAGGCATAGAATAAACTAGGCAAGATGGCGTGGCGTGTTTTCTGGCCTTCCATCCGTCGGCTTTCCCATTCCGGGGAGGACCACGTACATAGTACGTTGGTACGCTGCCATCGCCTGCTGCAGTCTCGTACTGTCTCGTGCCGTTGGAGTGTCAAAATCAAGTGGGCTATTGTGTCCAAAAATATAATGTCAAGTGGGCACTACAATCCACCGGCACACGGCCAACGGGTTCACGAGAGCCCTTCGGCGTGTCCTAGGGGCCGTTCAAACGAGTGTAGGCATAGAATAAACTAGGCAAGATGACGCGGCGTGTTTTCTGGCCTTCCGTCCGTCGGCTTTCCCATTCCGGGGAGGACCACGTACATAGTATGTTCATGCGCTGCCATCGCCTACTGCGGTCTCGTATTGTCTCGTGCCATTGGAGTGTAAAAATCAAGTGGGCTATTGTGTCCAAAAATAATAATGTCAAGTGGGCACTACAATCCATGGGCACACAGCCAACGGGTTCACGAGAGCCCATCGGCGTGTCCTAGGGGCCGTTCAAATGAGTGCAGGCATAGAATAAACTAGGCAAGATGGCGCGGCATGTTTTCTGGCCTTCCGTCCGTCGGCTTTCCCATTCCAGGGAGGACCACGTACATAGTACGTTCATGCTCTGCCATCGCCTGCTGCGGTCTCGTACTGTCTCGTGCCGTTGGAGTGTCAAAATCAAGTGGGCTATTGTGTCCAAAAATAATAATGTCAAGTGGGCACTACAATCCACCGGCACACGGCCAACGGGTTCACGAGAGCCCTTCGACGTGTCCTAGGGGCCGTTCAAACGAGTGCAGGCATAGAATAAACTAGGCAAGATGGCGCGGCGTGTTTTCTGGCCTTCCGTCCGTCGGCTTTCCCATTCCGGGGAGGACCACGTACATAGTACGTTCGTGCGCTGCCATCGCCTGCTGCGGTCTCGTATTGTCCCGTGCCATTGGAGTGTAAAAATCAAGTGGGCTATTGTATCCAAAAATAATAATGTCAAGTGGGCACTACAATCCATGGGCACACAGCCAACGGGTTCACGAGAGCCCATCGGCGTGTCCTAGGGGCCGTTCAAATGAGTGCAGGCATAGAATAAACTAGGCAAGATGGCGCGGCATGTTTTCTGGCCTTCCGTCCGTCGGCTTTCCCATTCCGGGGAGCACCACGTACATAGTACGTTCATGCTCTGCCATCGCCTGCTGCGGTCTCGTACTGTTTCGTGCCGTTGGAGTGTCAAAATCAAGTGGGCTATTGTGTCCAAAAATAATAATGTCAAGTGGGCACTACAATCCACCGGCACACGGTCAACGGAGCCCTTCGGCGTGTCCTAGGGGTCGTTCAAACGAGTGCAGGCATAGAATAAACTAGGCAAGATGGCGCGGCGTGTTTTCTGGCCTTCCGTCGTTGGCTTTCCCATTCCGGGGAGGACCACGTACATAGTACGTTCGTGCGCTGCCATCGCCTGCTGCGGTCTCGTACTGTCTCGTGCCGTTGGAGTGTCAAAATCAAGTGGGCTATTGTGTCCAAAAATAATAATGTCAAGTGGGCACTACAATCCACCGGCACACGGCCAATGGGTTCACGAGAGCCCTTCGGCGTGTCCTAGGGGCCGTTCAAACGAGTGTAGCCATAGAATAAACTAGGCGAGATGGCGCGGCGTGTTTTCTGGCCTTCCGTCCGTCGGCTTTCCCATTCCGGGGAGGACCACGTAGATAGTACGTTCGTGCGCTGCCATCGCCTGCTGCGGTCTCGTACTGTCTCGTGCCGTTGGATTGTCAAAATCAAGTGGGCTATTGTGTCCAAAAATAATAATGTCAAGTGGGCAATACAATCCACCGGCACACGGCCAACGGGTTCACGAGAGCCCTTTGGCGTGTACTAGGGGCCGTTCAAAGGAGTGCAGGCATAGAATAAACTAGGCGAGATGGCGCGGCGTGTTTTCTGGCCTTCCGTCCGTCGGCTTTCCCATTCCGGGGAGGACCACGTACATAGTACGTTCGTGCTCTGTCATCGCCTGCTGCGGTTCGTACTGTCTCGTGCCATTGGAGTGTCAAAATCAAGTGGGCTATTGTGTCCAAAAATATAATGTCAGGTGGGCACTACAATCCACCGGCACACGGCCAACGGAGCCCTTCGGCGTGTCCTAGGGGTCATTCAAACGAGTGCAGTCATAGAATAAACTAGGCAAGATGGCGTGGCGTGTTTTCTGGCCTTCCGTCCGTCAGCTTTCCCATTTCGGGGAGGACCACGTACATAGTACGTTCGTGCCACTAGTAGAAAAGTGGCCTTAGAGGCGGACCTTTAGTTGCGGCTCGTTTCCGAACCGCGACTAGAGGTCTCGCGGCTCCGACAGCTCCAACGGCTAGGACAGGTGGCGGTTTGTGCTGGAGCTTTGGTCGCGGTTGGAGCCACCAACCGCGACTAAATGTCCTCCACCTGCGGCCGGAACCGCGCGGGGCACGCGCGAGGACCTTTAGTCGCGGTTGGTGGCTCCAACCGCGACTAAAGGTCCCGCACAAAAAGGTCGCCTGTCCTAGCGAGGACCTTTAGTCGCGGTTGGAGCCGCCAACCGCGACCAAAGGTCAGTCGCCTTCATCTTCCACCCCGAGCCAGCCTTGGCCATTTCGAGCTCGAGTTGAATCTCCATTTTCTCTCCACCGAGCTCGATTTCATCCACGATTTTTTGCACCATTTGTTAAGATTGACGGTGGTGCATATATCTATCCAAGGGTTAGCAACTGCAAACTCTCTCTTTCGGCGCCCGTTTCGTTGGTTGTCTAGCTCATTTAGCTCAATTCATATTTGTAGTGCTAGGTAGGTGTATGATGAAATGCCTAAGTTAGCTCATTTTGCTTATTTAGCTCAATTTTGTATTGTCAATTTGATCTTAAACTAAATTATGTTTTTGTATTTCAGTGTCACAACATTCACCTCCTCACCGTCGTCGATAGACCGTCTCGTCACCGACACCACCTAGGTGAGCTTTCTTTTTTATTTAAAAAAAATCTATGTTGTATGATTTTGTTCCATAATTATTATTTGTTTTTTTGTATAAGTTGTATAATTGTTTTATATATATATATATAGTGCCATGGTTTTCACAAATACCCCCACCGGCTCTCGTCCGCTCTATTATTCGGATGTGGTATGACTTTTAATAACTATATATTTGTTTCGTTTCGCGTTTATGACAATCATGCGGACCAACTTTGACATAAATATATATTTGTCTAGGAGGTAGTTGAACCGGAAATTCCAGTGGACCCTATTGTTGAATATTTTGTGAAAGAAAACGATGATTTGAAAGCTAAATTAAAAATAAGTGAAGATCTCCGCAAAGAAGAGAAGAAGGAATTGGAGGTTAAGCTTGTCAACATCATCGATGAACACCAGTTCAAGCTTGCCGACGTCGTCGATGCTTACGAGATCAAGTTGGATGGGATGCGCTCGAAGCTTGCCGACGTCGTTAATGCTTACGAGATCAAGTTGGATGCGATGCGCTTGAAGCTTAAAAAAATTAGAAGATATGCCATTAGTCAAGAGGCTTGGTATCATTATGCTGTTGGTTCAATAGTTACCTTAGTTGCGATTCTGATCGCATTTGTTGTTGGACTTAAATTTTTTAAATAGTTCAATGTTAGTTTAAATTAATGGATATTTAATGCTACAATGTATTACATTTGTCGCCACTCTACTTTGCTTGAATTATTATGGTCACTTATCTATTCATTACTGGCATGCATAATTTTTTTGATATACTTATATAATGCAGATGAGACGTCAATGGATGTACGGTGACCGAGTTTGTGCCGAATTCATTACTGGCATGCATAATTTTCTCCATGTGGCTGAGACAAGCAAGCGAAAGGATGGTTTTATGTGTTGTCCATGCAGTCTCTGTATGAATAAGTATACATACTCTTCCACAGACAGGCTTCACGAACACCTGTTGCGAAATGGTTTCATGCTTGGTTATTATTGTTGGACCAAGCATGGAGAAAGAGGGGTTATAATGGAAGAGAATGAAGAAGAGGAGGATAATGACAACTATCCTCTGTTCAATGAACACGCTGATACTACAATGGGGGAAGACGAAGTTGAAGAGGATGCCATCTTTGATGAGCCCGACGATGATCTTCGTCAGGCCATTCATGATGCACAAATGGACTGTGGAAGTGAAAACGAGAGGTTGAAGTTGGAGCGCATGTTAGCCGATCACAGCAAATTGTTGTACCAACTTGTACAGATGGCCAGAAAAAGCTCGGTACGATACTGGAAATGCTACAATGGAAGGCAGAGAGTGGTACTACCGACAAGCACTTTGAAAGTTTGCTGAAAATAGTTAAGAAGATGCTTCCAAATGAAAACGAATTGCCCTCTAGTACGTATGAAGCAAAGAAGGTTGTCTGCCCTCTAGGATTAGAGGTGCAGAAGATACATGCATGCATTAATGACTGCATCCTCTACCGCGGCGAGCACGAAAATTTAAATGCTTGTCCTGTATGCGGTGCATTGCGGTTTAAGATTGGGCGAGATGACCCAGGTGAAGTTGAGGGCGAGCAAGGTTGTCCAAGGAAGAGGATTCCTGCCAAGGTGATGTGGTATGCTCCTATAATACCACGTCTGAAACGTTTGTTCCAAAACAAAGAGCATGCCAAGTTGTTGCGCTGGCACAAAGAAGAACGTAAAAAAGACATGATGATGAGACACCCCGCTGATGGGTCCCAGTGGAGAAAAATCGACAGAGTGTTCCCGAAATTTTCGGATGACGCTAGGAACTTAAGATTTGGTCTAAGTACAGATGGATTTAATCCATTTGGAGAGCAGAGCTCCAGTCATAGCACTTGGCCTGTGACTCTATGTATATATAACCTTCCTCCCTGGTTGTGCATGAAGCGGAAGTTCATTATGATGCCAGTGCTCATCCAAGGCCCGAAGCAACCTGGCAACGACATTGACGTGTATCTGAGGCCATTGGTGGAAGAACTTTTACAGCTGTGGAGTGATGAAGGTGTGCGTGTGTGGGATGAGCACGAGCAAACGGAATTTGATCTACGAGCGCTCTTGTTTGTAACCATCAATGATTGGCCTGCTCTTAGTAACATCTCAGGACAGTCAAACAAGGGATACAATGCATGTACGCATTGTTTAGGTGAGACTCAAGGTAAACATATAGGTAACAAGATTGTGTACCTGGGCCATCGTCGATGGCTTGTACCGAGGCATGCAGGAAGAAAGGAAGGCCGACATTACAAAGGTGAGGAAGATATTCGGCGGAAGCCTACTCGACCTTCTAGTTCTGTTATACATGATATGGTCAAGGATTTAAAAGTAATATTTGGGAAGGGTGCTGGAGCACTATCTGTTCCGAATGACGCTCAGAACCACGTTCCCATGTGGAAGAAGAAATCTATATTTTGGGAGCTGCCCTATTGGATAATGCTAGAGGTTCACTCTGCAATCGACGTGATGCACGTGACAAAAAATCTTTGCTTGAACCTGCTTAACTTGTTGGGCGTGTATGGAAAGTCAAAAGATACACCGGAAGCAAGACAGGCCCATCGACGTATGCATTCACGAGACGACGATCATTCTGATAATCATCAAGGTCCTGCGAGCTATGCTCTTACGAAAGAAGAGAAGAAAATATTTTTTGAATGTCTTCGCAGTATGAAGGTTCCAGCTGGCTTCTCGTCGAATATAAAGGGAATAATAAACATGGCAAAGCAAAAATTTCAGAACCTGAAGTCTCATGACTGTCACGTGATTATGACACAATTACTTCCGGTTGCATTGAGGGGACTTCTAAAAGAAAATGTTCGAGTACCCATTGTGAAGCTATGTGCATTCCTGAATGCAATTTCTCAGAAGGTTATCAATCCACTTACTCTAAAAGATTTAGAGAATGATGTGGTCCAATGTCTTGTCAGCTTCGAGTTGGTGTTCCCACCAACCTTCTTCAATATTATGACGCACCTTCTAGTTCACCTGGTGGAAGAGATACGTGTTCTCGGTCCTGTATTTCTACACAACATGTTCCCCTTCGAGAGGTTTATGGGAGTCTTAAAGAAATACGTTCATAACCGTGCTAGGCCAGAAGGAAGCATCTCCAAGGGCTATGGAACTGAGGAGGTCATTGAGTTTTGTGTTGACTTTATTCCTGATCTTAAGTCGATTGGTGTTCCTCAATCGCGTCATGAGGGGAGACTGCGTGGAAAAGGCACGCTAGGAAAGAAAGCAATCATATGTGAAGACGTGGATTCTTTCACTCGAGCACACTACACAGTTCTGCATAGTTCCATCTTGGTGGCTCCGTATATCCAGCAACACAAGAATGATTTACGCTCCAAATACCCAGAAGATGAGATTGATGGAGTACACATCAGGACTTTTGGCGGTTGGTTACAGAAAAGACTGATGAATGTCACCACAAATGAACTACACTATACTTATTGGCCAAGACACCGTCTTCGACTATATTGACTTTTAAAGGGTACGAGATAAATGGAAATACATTTTACACGGCCGACCAAGATAAAAAGAGCACCAACCAAAACAGTGGTGTCCGCTTTGATGCAATAGATGGCTGCAGTGGGGAAAAGGTAACATATTATGGTTACATAGAGGAGATATGGGAACTGTCCTATGGACCTTCATTTAAGATTCCTTTGTTCAAGTGCAAATGGTTCAACCTAGATGGCGGTGTAGCCGTAGACACACGGTACGGAATGACTACAGTGGATTTCAAGAATCTTCATTACGAGAACGAACCATTCATTCTAGCCAGTGAAGTGGCTCAGGTTTTCTATGTGAAGGACATGTCTACCCTACGAACAAAAAGAAAAGATAAGCAAGCGAATACATCAAACGATGAGCCAAAGCGCCACATAGTTCTTTCAGGTAAAAGAAACATCGTGGGAGTGGAGGACCAACAGACATGTCAGAAGATTACAATAAGTTTCATGAAATTCCGCCCTTCAAAGTGAACATTGACCCAACCATCAAGTTACTTCAAGAAGATTGTCCATGGTTACGGCGCGTTCAAAAGAAAGGGGCACACAAGAAGAACAAGTGAACAATACATAGGGATGTTGTTGGTGATGTGTAATAATGTATTAAACCTTTTATGTAACTGTGTCCATGTGGGAACCTCTCAAACCTCAGCTTCGACCGTCCAAACACAGTTCCCCCTGCATACAGCCCGACGGTGGCTCGTGAGTTTGAGCGCCACTTCGATCCAAGCAGCGGTAAGACGTCTCTGATGATCTACAACCGTCCGGCAAGACGTCTCTGATGATCTGCAACCGTTTGGAACGGTCGCAGGTCATCAGAGACGTCTTGCCACTGGTTGCCCAAAGATGCCTCTCCGAGTGACGCTGGAATGTTTGTGTTTGAGCGCCACTTCGATCCAAGCAGCGGCAAGACGTCTCTGATGATCTACAACCGTCCGGCAACACATCTCTGATGATCTGCAACCGTTTGGAACGGTCGCAGGTCATCAGAGACGTCTTGCCGCTGGTTGCCCAAAGATGCCTCTCCGAGTGACGCTGGAATGTTTGTGTGAGTGAGTAACCTGTCTGAGGAGGGCGGCTATATATAGGGTACGTGTGCTTCTTTAGTCCCGGTTGGTAACACCAACCGGGTCATGTGGCTCACGAAGTGGTCGTGATACTGCTGATCCAACAGCTCACAATCCCTCAAAAGAAACACACCCCTGATCCAACGGCTCACAAGCGCTCGAAAGAAACACACGATCCGTGTGCTTCTTTAGTCCCGGTTGGTAACACCAACCGGGACTAAAGACGGGCTTTGCGGTCACGACACGTGTCCTCCCCCAGCGCTTCCCTGGGCACGTGTCCTCCCCCAGCGCTGCCCTGGAGGTCTTTATATATTGTCGCCGACGGGGTAAACCCTAATCCACCATTCCTAGCCACGAACGCATCGTCTCCACGAGATGGATCCGCCACGCCCGCCGCAGCGCCTTCTGGACGAGGTCGAGCGTGCTCGGCAGAGCGCGCTTGGGCGCAACCGCGGGAGTCTATCCCGCCGTATGCCCACGAGCCCGGCGTGGAGAGGAATGCCCAGCTACCGGCCTCCTGCTCCACCAGGTGCCGCCGCACCTCCACCTGGCGGCGCTGCACCTCCACCAGGCGCCGCCGCTCCTCCCGCGGAGGAGGAGGAGGACGACGACTTCGACTGGAGCGACGACGGGGAAGAAGGTTGTGGGTTGCAGATACAGGAGGCCATGGAAGCCTCCTTCCAGTCTATCCGCGACTACCCTGTCCAGCGAGCCAAGACTTCCTACCAGCTCAAGGCGAAGGAGGCTTCCGATCTGGATTGGGCGCTGAAAGACTCATCCTCCATGGATCTTGCCCTCCGCCGCAAACGTGCGCGCGAGAACCGGGCGGCCGCCCACGGGGCTGGCTCCTCCCGCCGTTCCCCCTAATCCTACGGCCTTCGAGCCAGCAAGTCCGTTTATGTAGAATAATGTTGGTGATGTTGGATCAGGGGTGTGTTTCTTTCAAGCGCTTGTGAGACGTTGTATCATGTGTAATAATGTATTAAACCTTTTATGTAATGCATTAAGATAAATGAATTAATAATTTTTATCTGCTTTCTTCTGCATTTTACAACACCAAACATTCATCTTACAAATATGTGATAGTTTGCTCTAAAATTGTTACAAAAATAATTTTAGGGTACACAAGTAGTGGTTACAACATAGAACCATCCATAGTTTTTGGAAATTCGACCACCTTAGATGAATAGCCATGCTCTCCATTTTGACCATTTTTTGAAAAGAAATGAGAAAAAGAGAAAAAATACTCAAAAAAATAAACCCTTTGCCATGGAGTCCTTTTAAGTGTACTAGTTTCTAGGAAAAATAGGAAAACAAATCTAAGTATATAAAAGAATTAAAATCTAAGTACATAAATGAAAACAAATACAAGAAAAGAAAATAGAAAAACAAAAAAAAAATAGAAAAGCCCTTTAGTCGCGGTTGCAGCCAGCAACCGCGACTAGAGGTCCCCCTGGGCTTGGCGCCAGAATTTTGGCGGCCCAGGTCGACCTCTAGTCGCGGTTGCTGGCTGCAACCGCGACTAAAGGTCTTTAGTCGCGGTTGCAGCCAGCAACCGCGACTAGAGGTCGATTCCGCGCCGTTTAGTGGGGGAGTTTGCGAATTTTTTTGCAAACTCCCCCAAATCGACGAATTGAACCGCGCGCCTCCGGGCTCCCCTGACGCCGCCGACGACCCGCGCGCCGTGGTGCTGCTCCGCCGCCCCGTCGGCTGCCCCTCCCCGTCGTGCTGCCCCGCCTTCCGGCCGCTGCTGCGCCCCCGCCCTCCGTTGCGTCGCCGGCCGTCTCCCGCGCGACGACGACGCCGCCCAGGGCGCCCTGCCGCCGCCGCCGTGTCCCGTCCCCTGCCCTGGACGCCGGCCGCCCTGGGCCTGCCTCCCTCGGCCTCGAGCACCACCACCGGCGCCGGCGCCGTCCCGTCCCCTGCCCTGGGCGCCCTGCCGCCGCCGTCCCGTCCCGCCTCCGCCGCCGTCCCGTCCCCTGCCCAGGTTAGTTTTTCTTATCTTTTTTTTTTTGCATATTTAGGTTAATTATTATCTAGTGTTAGAACTAGATGCAATTTTATCAAATAGATGTGTTAGAAAAATGTGTTAGAAAAAATAGATGTGTTAGAACTTTTGATCAATTTTTTAGCAATGTGTTAGAACTAGGTTATTTGCAATGTGTTAGGAAAAATAGATGCAAAATAGATGCTATGTAAATTTTCATTATAGTTAGGTTATTAGTTAGATTATTAGAGCTATGTGAATTGTCATTATATAGTTAGGTTGTAAATTATAGGTATTAGTTAGATTATAGTTCATTTTAGTTAGATTAATATAGTTAGGTTGTCATTATATAGTTAGGTTATTAGTTAGATTATAGTTCAGTTTAGTTAGATTAATATAGTTAGGTTGTAAATTATAGGTATTATGTAAATTTTGTTTAGTTGTTTCCTTTTTTCATTATAGTTAGGTTATTAGAGCTATGTGAATTGTCATTATAGTTGATTTTCTATGTTTGAAGTTGTTTAGAAAATTTGAATATGTGAATATTACTATGTGTAAATATGTCAATATGTAAATTTGCTAAGTTAGTATTGCTAAGTTTGCTAAATATTACTATGGGTACCGTAACGGTTGCTAAGTTTGAATACTAATTATGCAAATTTATTGAGTGTAGGAACATTCAGCTATGGATGACCCTTTGATTGTGCGAGACGAGGAAGGAGAAAACTTATTCATGCAGGATATTTTTGAGCATCGCGATGCAAATGCTGCCGGTGGAGAAGGCGCCGCCGACGATCGAAACGAAGATTTTGAGCAATTTGCATCACAATTTTTAAACCCGTCTGGTGAGGGTATTTTAGAGGAAGAAGAAATAACAGCCTCCACCTCGA
Organism: Poa pratensis; assembly: GCA_947311845.1. NCBI lineage: Eukaryota > Viridiplantae > Streptophyta > Magnoliopsida > Poales > Poaceae > Poa > Poa pratensis. Next base: position 27,995,519 of record CAMZMU010000120.1, on the reverse strand, counting down.
ACACCCTCCACCTCGAGGTTTATATATGAATTCTATATTTGCTTGAACACAAATTGCATTAACTGATTTGTATTGCACTTATTAACGCATTATATTTCTTACTTTAGGCGTCCACCTTGCATAAAAAGGCTAAGAATATCCATGAAGGTGGCGGTCGGCTATGCTTTACCGATTGTCGACACAGCAAGCTACCATAATGGTGTCATTCATCCTGGCTATGCTGTTGTCGGGGTGGATGAAATTGTGCCGGGATCGGAATCATTGGCTCTTGAGATTCCTGGAGGTAACGGTGAGGAGGCATTGTGCGATGTCAATGGTGGTTTCGTCCAGTGGAACAAGAAATACATCAAGTTCTCAAAGCCACCGACTCAGCAAAGCCCACCCTGCCGGGGTATCGATGAGACACATCCATCTCCGGCACCGCGTGACAGGGACCCCACACCGGAAAATAATCTAGAGGACCATCTCAGTCAGCAAAGTCCATCTCCATCTCCATCTCCGGTACGGAACCCCCCACCGGAAGTGTCCGTACCGCTTAAACGGAGAAGGCGCGCGTCTTCCCCGGTCAAGAGGCGACCTGCTAAAAGGGCCAGAACGCCTGATCTGAGGCAACCTTGGCAGAAGACTCTTGACCAAAACGAAGCAGCCATCGAGGAGCATAATAAATCATTGTTCGCACCGAAAGTGCCGCCGCCAACATTTACCGAGGGCTATACTGCAGCGGCTTGTCATAAAGTCATTGACAACTTATATGTCCCTCCAGAGAAGCCGCCATCTGACTATGTCCGTTCTATTCAGAAGTCATATGACGAGGTGACGGCGGCGGAGGCGCCGAAGAAAGGTGAACAAGACGCAGAGTCAGTCCCGCCGCCGGCGGCAAACGAAAAACAAGCAGCACCATCGGTCCCGCCGGCGAAGGAAGCTACAAAAGCAGCACCATCGGTCCCACCGCCGCCGAAGATAGGTAAACAAGTTCCCCAGCTCGGAGAACAACCCGTACGTTCTGTCCCCCCGCTAATTGTCCCGCCGCCGACGAACAAAGATAGTCGAGTTCCCCAGCGCGGAAAACAACCAGTACAATCTGACCCTAAAGAGCCGATGGTGTTTGACATAGAGGTAATCCGTCGTCTTGCCGCCGAAGCGCAAATGCCTATAGATGAATATGCTTCGAGATTGAATTTTGAGACTGCACCACCAGCTCCTCCAGTAAGAAACTTCGTTCCGGGGAAAGCTTTGGTGCAAATCAGGGGCCTTCCAACAAAAATGCGTACTCTGCATCAATGGTACATGAAAAATGCAAAGAAGACATCTGCTATCGTTCTGAAATGTAGGGAAGACGATGAGCACTTCTTAGAAGACTACAATCACAATGCTACGTTTAGCGAACTTTTTCAGCTATACAATCTGCGGGCACTCGACAAATCTATCTTGAGTTCCTATTGCCTGTAAGTGATTTATTTAAGTCTTTACCTAGTCTCGTTCATTGTTTGTAATTATTCTCAATTTAATCTTTTGTGTGCTATATTATGCAGATTGAAGATGCTCGAGCTCAAAAAGCTGAACCAGCATGACATTGGGTTCATTGACCCGGATAAATATAACGAAGAAACCATAATAAATCCCTTGTATAACAAGAACACACCGGATGATTTGCTAAGGGTGTTCAAGCGATACCGCGACAAAAGAACTATATATTGGCCTTACCACTTCGGGTAAGTTTTAGTGTCTTCTACACATTCTAATTTGCTCACCCGATGTTAAGTTCAACTGATGAGTTATGCATGACTGTGCCCAGCTACCACTGGATTCTTCTTGTCATTAGACATCACGAAGGACTTATTCATTCACTTGACTCATTGAGGTATCATCCTGACAAATACAGGAGTTGTTTCGACTTACTAGCAAGGTACATTCATTTCTTACCGCCTCTGTCATTCATATCTTGATGTCAAGTCATTAACGAATAACTCATTTGTGAATGTTCTTTGTCGGGCAGAGTTTGGGAAAGGTTTCGAGCGGAAGATCCTGAAGGTGGGTGGCGCCAAAAGCTGGATTGGAAGTTAAACCAAGTAAGTACTGCTACCTCTTCGTCCACACAACATTTCTCATGCATACTTCATTATTATTGACTGAAATCTATTCTTGTATAGTCTTGCATGGAGCAACCAAAGGAAACTGAGTACTGTGGATTCTTCGTTTGCGAGTATATATATGTATTAGTCACCGAGAAATGGAATATGAGAAAGGATGCAGAGTTGGCAAAAAAGCGCGAGAGGCTACCACTCGACCACCGCTTCAGAGCAATTGGAGAGGAATTGGCGGGATTTTACCTTTCAGAGGCCTTACAGGAGAAAGGAGAGTACTACGATGCTGAAAGCATGAAATCGTTAAAGTAACTTGTTGTTTTGCTTCAACTCTTGTACTACGATAACTCTTGGCGCATCAACGAACTCTTGTCTACGATCTTCAAGTATTACTTAATTTAATTGTATGTGTTATAAATATGTGCATCGACTTCATACGACACGGAACGGTTACGACATCGAAAACGTTACGGTTACCGTAACGGTAACCGTCACGGTTACCGTAACGGTTACCGTCACCGTAACCGTCATCGCAACGGGAAGGGTGACCGTTACCACGGGACACGGGAACCTAGCTATAACCAAATCCCGGCATATATAAACCCTAAACCCTGCAATTAAATCGAAAAAGAAAAAAAAACCAAAACCCTTTGGTCCCGGTTGGTGTTACCAACCGGGACCAAAGGTCCCAACACCCCACGTCCCCCTAAAGCCACGTGGAGGGACCTCTAGTCGCGGTTCGGAATCCGCCGCGACTAAAGGGTGGGGGCTTTAGTCCCGCCATCCTAGTCGCGGTTGTCCAACCGCGACTAAAGGTCCTCTGGAACCGCGACTAAAGGCCATTTTTCTAGTAGTGTGCGCTGCCATCGCCTGCTGCGGTCTCGTACTGTCTCATGCCGTTGGAGTGTCAAAATCAAGTGGGCTATTGTGTCCAAAAATAATAATGTCAAGTGGGCACTACAATCCACCGACACACGGCCAGCGGGTTCACGAGAGCCCTTCGGCGTGTCCTAGGGGCCGTTCAAACGAGTGTAGGCATAGAATAAACTAGGCAAGATGGCGTGTCGTGTTTTCTGGCCTTCCATCCGTCGGCTTTCCCATTCCGGGGAGGACCACGTACATAGTACGTTGGTGCGCTGCCATCGCCTGCTGCGGTCTCGTACTGTCTCGTGCCGTTGGAGTGTCAAAATCAAGTGGGCTATTGTGTCCAAAAATAATAATGTCAAGTGGGCACTACAATCCACCGGCACACGGCCAACGGGTTCACGAGAGCCCTTCGGCGTGTCCTAGGGGCCGTTCAAACGAGTGTAGGCATAGAATAAACTAGGCAAGATGACGCGGCGTGTTTTCTGGCCTTCCGTCCGTCGGCTTTCCCATTCCGGGGAGGACCACGTACATAGTACGTTCATGCGCTGCCATCGCCTACTGCGGTCTCGTATTGTCTCGTGCCATTGGAGTATAAAAATCAAGTGGGCTATTGTGTCCAAAAATAATAATGTCAAGTGGGCACTACAATCCATGGGCACACAGCCAACGGGTTCACGAGAGCCCATCGGCGTGTCCTAGGGGCCGTTCAAATGAGTGCAGGCATAGAATAAACTAGGCAAGATGGCGCGGCATGTTTTCTGGCCTTCCGTCCGTCGGCTTTCCCATTCCGGGGAGGACCACGTACATAGTACGTTCATGCTCTGCCATCGCCTGCTGCGGTCTCGTACTGTCTCGTGCCGTTGGAGTGTCAAAATCAAGTGGGCTATTGTGTCCAAAAATAATAATGTCAAGTGGGCACTACAATCCACCGGCACACGGCCAACGGGTTCACGAGAGCCCTTCGACGTGTCCTAGGGGCCTTTCAAACGAGTGCAGGCATAGAATAAACTAGGCAAGATGGCGCGGCGTGTTTTCTGGCCTTCCGTCCGTCGGCTTTCCCATTCCGGGGAGGACCACGTACATAGTACGTTCGTGCGCTGCCATCGCCTGCTGCGGTCTCGTATTGTCCCGTGCCATTGGAGTGTAAAAATCAAGTGGCTATTGTGTCCAAAAATAATAATGTCAAGTGGGCACTACAATCCATGGGCACACAGCCAACGGGTTCACGAGAGCCCATCGGCGTGTCCTAGGGCCGTTCAAATGAGTGCAGGCATAGAATAAACTAGGCAAGATGGCGCGGCATGTTTTCTGGCCTTCCGTCCGTCGGCTTTCCCATTCCGGGGAGCACCACGTACATAGTACGTTCATGCTCTGCCATCGCCTGCTGCGGTCTCGTAATGTCTCGTGCCGTTGGAGTGTCAAAATCAAGTGGGCTATTGTGTCCAAAAATAATAATGTCAAGTGGGCACTACAATCCACCGGCACACGGTCAACGGAGCCCTTCGGCGTGTCCTAGGGGTCGTTCAAACGAGTGCAGGCATAGAATAAACTAGGCAAGATGGCGCGGCGTGTTTTCTGGCCTTCCGTCCGTTGGCTTTCCCATTCCGGGGAGGACCACGTACATAGTACGTTCGTGCGCTGCCATCGCCTGCTGCGGTCTCGTACTGTCTCGTGCCGTTGGAGTGTCAAAATCAAGTGGGCTATTGTGTCCAAAAATAATAATGTCAAGTGGGCACTACAATCCACCGGCACACGGCCAATGGGTTCACGAGAGCCCTTCGGCGTGTCATAGGGGCCGTTCAAACGAGTGTAGGCATAGAATAAACTAGGCGAGATGGCGCGGCGTGTTTTCTGGCCTTCCGTCCGTCGGCTTTCCCATTCCGGGAGGACCACGTAGATAGTACGTTCGTGCGCTGCCATCGCCTGCTGCGGTCTCGTACTGTCTCGTGCCGTTGGATTGTCAAAATCAAGTGGGCTATTGTGTCCAAAAATAATAATGTCAAGTGGGCAATACAATCCACCGGCACACGGCCAACGGGTTCACGAGAGCCCTTTGGCGTGTACTAGGGGCCGTTCAAAGGAGTGCAGGCATAGAATAAACTAGGCGAGATGGCGCGGCGTGTTTTCTGGCCTTCCGTCCGTCGGCTTTCCCATTCCGGGGAGGACCACGTACATAGTACGCTCGTGCTCTGTCATCGCCTGCTGCGGTCTCGTACTGTCTCGTGCCATTGGAGTGTCAAAATCAAGTGGGCTATTGTGTCCAAAAATAATAATGTCAGGTGGGCACTACAATCCACCGGCACACGGCCAACGGAGCCCTTCGGCGTGTCCTAGGGGTCATTCAAACGAGTGCAGTCATAGAATAAACTAGGCAAGATGGCGTGGCGTGTTTTCTGGCCTTCCGTCCGTCAGCTTTCCCATTCCGGGGAGGACCACGTACATAGTACGTTCGTGCGCTGCCATCGCCTGCTGCGGTCTCGTACTGTCTCATGCCGTTGGAGTGTCAAAATCCAAGTGGGCTATTGTGTCCAAAAATAATAATGTCAAGTGGGCACTACAATCCACCGGCACACGGCCAACGGGTTCACGAGAGCCCTTCGGCGTGTCCTAGGGGCCGTTCAAACGAGTGTAGGCATAGAATAAACTAGGCAAGATGGCGTGGCGTGTTTTCTGGCCTTCCATCCGTCGGCTTTCCCATTCCGGGGAGGACCACGTACATAGTACGTTGGTGCGCTGCCATCGCCTGCTGCGGTCTCGTACTGTCTCGTGCCGTTGGAGTGTCAAAATCAAGTGGGCTATTGTGTCCAAAAATAATAATGTCAAGTGGGCACTACAATCCACCGGCACACGGCCAACGGGTTCACGAGAGCCCTTCGGCGTGTCCTAGGGCCGTTCAAACGAGTGTAGGCATTGAATAAACTAGGCAAGATGGCGCGGCGTGTTTTCTGGCCTTCCGTCCGTCGGCTTTCCCATTCCGGGGAGGACCATGTACATAGTACGTTCATGCGCTGCCATCGCCTACTGCGGTCTCGTATTGTCTCGTGCCATTGGAGTGTAAAAATCAAGTGGGCTATTGTGTCCAAAAATAATAATGTGAAGTGGGCACTACAATCCAAGGGCACACAGCCAACGGGTTCACGAGAGCCCATCGGCGTGTCCTAGGGGCCGTTCAAATGAGTGCAGGCATAGAATAAACTAGGCAAGATGGCGCGGCATGTTTTCTGGCCTTCCGTCCGTCGGCTTTCCCATTCCGGGGAGGACCACGTACATAGTACGTTCATGCTCTGCCATCGCCTGCTGCGGTCTCGTACTGTCTCGTGCCGTTGGAGTGTCAAAATCAAGTGGGCTATTGTGTCCAAAAATAATAATGTCAAGTGGGCACTACAATCCACCGGCACACGGCCAACGGGTTCACGAGAGCCCTTCGACGTGTCCTAGGGCCGTTCAAACGAGTGCAGGCATAGAATAAACTAGGCAAGATGGCGCGGCGTGTTTTCTGGCCTTCCGTCCGTCGGCTTTCCCATTCCGGGGAGGACCACGTACATAGTACGTTCGTGCGCTGCCATCGCCTGCTGCGGTCTCGTATTGTCTCGTGCCATTGGAGTGTAAAAATCAAGTGGGCTATTGTGTCCAAAAATAATAATGTCAAGTGGGCACTACAATCCATGGGCACACAGCCAACGGGTTCACGAGAGCCCATCGGCGTGTCCTAGGGGCCGTTCAAATGAGTGCAGGCATAGAATAAACTAGGCAAGATGGCGCGGCATGTTTTCTGGCCTTCCGTCTGTCGGCTTTCCCATTCCGGGAAGCACCACGTACATAGTACGTTCATGCTCTGCCATCGCCTGCTGCGGTCTCGTACTGTCTCGTGCCGTTGGAGTGTCAAAATCAAGTGGGCTATTGTGTCCAAAAATAATAATGTCAAGTGGGCACTACAATCCACCGGCACACGGTCAACGGAGCCCTTCGGCGTGTCCTAGGGGTCGTTCAAACGAGTGCAGGCATAGAATAAACTAGGCAAGATGGCGCGGCGTGTTTCTGGCCTTCCGTCTGTTGGCTTTCCCATTCCGGGGAGGACCACGTACATAGTACGTTCGTGCGCTGCCATCGCCTGCTGCGGTCTCGTACTGTCTCGTGCCGTTGGAGTGTCAAAATCAAGTGGGCTATTGTGTCCAAAAATAATAATGTCAAGTGGGCACTACAATCCACCGGCACACGGCCAATGGGTTCACGAGAGCCCTTCGGCGTGTCCTAGGGGTCGTTCAAACGAGTGCAGGCATAGAATAAACTAGGCAAGATGGCGCGGCGTGTTTTCTGGCCTTCCGTCCGTTGGCTTTCCCATTCCGGGGAGAACCACGTACATAGTACGTTCGTGCGCTGCCATCGCCTGCTGCGGTCTCGTACTGTCTCGTGCCGTTGGAGTGTCAAAATCAAGTGGGCTATTGTGTCCAAAAATAATAATGTCAAGTGGGCACTACAATCCACCGCACACGGCCAATGCACTAGTACAGAAAACCTGTTCTGTGGCGCACCAAAAACCTATTCTGTGGCGCATGGGTGGTGCGCCACAGAATAGTCGCCACAAAATAAGCTATTCTGTGGCGCACCACCTGGTGCGCCACAGAATAGTGGCTATTCTGTGGCGCACCCAGCCCGTGCGCCACAGAATATCGTTTTCAGGTTTAAAAAAAAAAAGAGACGGCCACCGCATCCCGTCGGCAGCACCAGTCTAGCAGCACCACCGCACCATCACCGCCACCGGGAAACGGGCAGCACGGGATCCTTGAGGAGACCGCAGCGGCCATGTCCGTGGGCACCAGCGACGCGTCCGTGCCCGCCTGGATGATGAAGTTCTCGAACGTGATGCTCTGCAGCAGTCCAAGATTCCCAAAACCGTCAGCTCCCCAGATCCAAATCCATTTCACACAAATTACAAATCTTTGTCGACCAAACCAACAACAGAAGCAAGCAAGCAAGCGGATAGGTACCTTCATGGCGATCTGTGGCTTCTGGGAGCGGGCGGCGCCCCAGAGCACGAGCGCGAAGAAGGTGAAGAGCACCGCGAACCCACCGACGAAGATGAGGCAGTACTTGCAGCGCTTGGGCATGGGCCGGCGCTCGTCCTCGTCGTCCAGCAACCCCTCCTCCTCGATGATCCCGATCTCCTGCCACCCTTGCCGGCCGGCGCTCCCTTGCGCCCCGCGGACTTGTCCTTGTGGCCGCGGGAGAAGCGGGCGTGGAGTGGACGGAGGTGGCAGTCACGCGGTCGGGGACGGAGATCACTGCAGCTGCACTTGCTGGTGGGAGGAGGAGAGAAGGAGGGGGCCGAGGTCGTCGCCACTCCTCTGCTGCTGCTGGTCACGCGGGCGGAGGCGGCAGCAACTGCTCGGCTGGGCTCGGGCAGAGACGGACGGGATCTGCGGGATTCCGCGAGAGAGCTCGACCTGCGGGCGGCCGGACGCGGAGGAGAGGAACGGCGGGCCGATGGTGTGGCGCGCCGGCGCGCCGTCGCCGGAGGAGATGGAGGACGGGGCTCGGGTGAGGGCGAGGCGGGCGGAGGCACGGGACGGGATCGTGCGTGTGCTGCTCTGTGTTGCGTGCGTGTGTGGTGCGAGGGAGAGAAGAGAGATGGAGAGGATGGTGCGTGCGTGTGTGGCTGTGGTGTGGGCCGGTGATTTGACCAGATCTCAGATCTCAGATCTGATCTGAAAAAATAATTTTTTAAACCGTTTTTGTGGCGCATATAGTGGCCAGTGCGCCACAGAATATCTTATTCTGTGGCGCACCAGTTAGGGGTGCGCCACAGAATAGTTCCCCCCAATTATTTGTGGGGCCAGAGCACCTTATTCTGTGGCGCACCTGCATCGATGCGCCACAGAATAAACTTATTCTGTGGCGCACCTGACCCAGTGCGCCACAGAATAAGGTCAAAAGTGGCAGACCCGTGCGTTGGTGTGGGCCCGCGCTTATTCTGTGGCGCATCCTTATAGCCGTGCGCCACAGAATAAGGCTATTCTGTGGCGCACCATGACTGGTGCGCCACAGAAGCTTATTCTGTGGCGCACGGCTATGAGGTGCGCCACAGAATAAGATTCCATAGAATTGGGTTTTCCTACTAGTGATGGGTTCACGAGAGCCCTTCGGCGTGTCCTAGGGGCCGTTCAAACGAGTGTAGGCATAGAATAAACTAGGCGAGATGGCGCGGCGTGTTTTCTGGCCTTCCGTCCGTCGGCTTTCCCATTCCGGGGAGGACCACGTAGATAGTACGTTCGTGCGCTGCCATCGCCTGCTGCGGTCTCGTACTGTCTCGTGCCGTTGGATTGTCAAAATCAAGTGGGCTATTGTGTCCAAAAATAATAATGTCAAGTGGGCAATACAATCCACCGGCACACGGCCAACGGGTTCACGAGAGCCCTTTGGCGTGTACTAGGGGCCGTTCAAAGGAGTGCAGGCATAGAATAAACTAGGCGAGATGGCGCGGCGTGTTTTCTGGCCTTCCGTCCGTCGGCTTTCCCATTCCGGGGAGGACCACGTACATAGTACGTTGGTGCGCTGCCATCGCCTGCTGCGGTCTCGTACTGTCTCGTGCCGTTGGAGTGTCAAAATCAAGTGGGCTATTGTGTCCAAAAATAATAATGTCAAGTGGGCACTACAATCAACCGGCACACGGCCAACGGGTTCACGAGAGCCCTTCGGCGTGTCCTAGGGGCCGTTCAAACGAGTGCAGGCATAGAATAAACTAGGCAAGATGGTGCGGCGGTGTTTTTGGCCTTCCGTCCGTCAGCTTTCCCATTCCGGGGAGGACCACGTACATAGTACGTTCGTGCTCTGTCATCGCCTGCTGCGGTCTCGTACTGTCTCGTGCCATTGGAGTGTCAAAATCAAGTGGGCTCTTGTGTCCAAAAATAATAATGTCAGGTGGGCACTACAATCCACCGGCACACGGCCAACGGAGCCCTTCGGCGTGTCCTAGGGGTCATTCAAACGAGTGCAGTCATAGAATAAACTAGGCAAGATGGCGCGGCGTGTTTTCTGGCCTTCCGTCCGTCGGCTTTCCCATTCCGGGGAGCACCACGTACATAGTACGTTCATGCTCTGCCATCGCCTGCTGCGGTCTCGTACTGTCTCGTGCCGTTGGAGTGTCAAAATCAAGTGGGCTATTGTGTCCAAAAATAATAATGTCAAGTGGGCACTACAATCCACCGGCACACGGCCAATGGGTTCACGAGAGCCCTTCGGCGTGTCCTAGGGGCCGTTCAAACGAGTGTAGGCATAGAATAAACTAGGCGAGATGGCGCGGCGTGTTTTCTGGCCTTCCGTCCGTCGGCTTTCCCATTCCGGGGAGGACCACGTAGATAGTACGTTCGTGCGCTGCCATCGCCTGCTGCGGTCTCGTACTGTCTCGTGCCGTTGGATTGTCAAAATCAAGTGGGCTATTGTGTCCAAAAATAATAATGTCAAGTGGGCAATACAATCCACCGGCACACGGCCAACGGGTTCACGAGAGCCCTTTGGCGTGTACTAGGGGCCGTTCAAAGGAGTGCAGGCATAGAATAAACTAGGCGAGATGGCGCGGCGTGTTTTCTGGCCTTCCGTCCGTCGGCTTTCCCATTCCGGGGAGGACCACGTACATAGTACGCTCGTGCTCTGTCATCGCCTGCTGCGGTCTCGTACTGTCTCGTGCCATTGGAGTGTCAAAATCAAGTGGGCTATTGTGTCCAAAAATAATAATGTCAGGTGGGCACTACAATCCACCGGCACACGGCCAACGGAGCCCTTCGGCGTGTCCTAGGGGTCATTCAAACGAGTGCAGTCATAGAATAAACTAGGCAAGATGGCGTGGCGTGTTTTCTGGCCTTCCGTCCGTCAGCTTTCCCATTCCGGGGAGGACCACGTACATAGTACGTTCGTGCGCTGCCATCGCCTGCTGCGGTCTCGTACTGTCTCATGCCGTTGGAGTGTCAAAATCCAAGTGGGCTATTGTGTCCAAAAATAATAATGTCAAGTGGGCACTACAATCCACCGGCACACGGCCAACGGGTTCACGAGAGCCCTTCGGCGTGTCCTAGGGGCCGTTCAAACGAGTGTAGACATAGAATAAACTAGGCAAGATGGCGTGGCGTGTTTTCTGGCCTTCCATCCGTCGGCTTTCCCATTCCGGGAAGGACCACGTACATAGTACGTTGGTGTGCTGCCATCGCCTGCTGCGGTCTCGTACTGTCTCGTGCCGTTGGAGTGTCAAATCAAGTGGGCTATTGTGTCCAAAAATAATAATGTCAAGTGGGCACTACAATCCATCGGCACATGGCCAACGGGTTCACGAGAGCCCTTCGGCGTGTCCTAGGGGCCGTTCAAACGAGTGTAGGCATAGAATAAACTAGGCAAGATGGCGCGGCGTGTTTTCTGGCCTTCCGTCCGTCGGCTTTCCCATTCCGGGGAGGACCATGTACATAGTACGTTCATGCGCTGCCATCGCCTGCTGCGGTCTCGTATGTCTCGTGCCATTGGAGTGTAAAAATCAAGTGGGCTATTGTGTCCAAAAATAATAATGTGAAGTGGGCACTACAATCCGGCACACAGCCAACGGGTTCACGAGAGCCCATCGGCGTGTCCTAGGGGCCGTTCAAATGAGTGCAGGCATAGAATAAACTAGGCAAGATGGCGCGGCATGTTTTCTGGCCTTCCGTCCGTCGGCTTTCCCATTCCGGGGAGGACCACGTACATAGTACGTTCATGCTCTGCCATCGCCTGCTGCGGTCTCGTACTGTCTCGTGCCGTTGGAGTGTCAAAATCAAGTGGGCTATTGTGTCCAAAAATAATAATGTCAAGTGGGCACTACAATCCACCGGCACACGGCCAACGGGTTCACGAGAGCCCTTCGACGTGTCCTAGGGGCCGTTCAAACGAGTGCAGGCATAGAATAAACTAGGCAAGATGGCGCGGCGTGTTTTCTGGCCTTCCGTCCGTCGCTTTCCCATTCCGGGGAGGACCACGTACATAGTACGTTCGTGCGCTGCCATCGCCTGCTGCGGTCTCGTATTGTCTCGTGCCATTGGAGTGTCAAAATCAAGTGGGCTATTGTGTCCAAAAATAATAATGTCAAGTGGGCACTACAATCCATGGGCACACAGCCAACGGGTTCACGAGAGCCCATCGGCGTGTCCTAGGGGCCGTTCAAATGAGTGCAGGCATAGAATAAACTAGGCAAGATGGCGCGGCGTGTTTTCTGGCCTTCCGTCTGTCGGCTTTCCCATTCCGGGGAGCACCACGTACATAGTACGTTCATGCGCTGCCATCGCCTGCTGCGGTCTCGTACTGTCTCGTGCCGTTCGAGTGTCAAAATCAAGTGGGCTATTGTGTCCAAAAATAATAATGTCAAGTGGGCACTACAATCCACCGGCACACGGTCAACGGAGCCCTTCGGCGTGTCCTAGGGGTCGTTCAAACGAGTGCAGGCATAGAATAAACTAGGCAAGATGGCGCGGCGTGTTTTCTGGCCTTCCGTCCGTTGGCTTTCCCATTCCGGGAGGACCACGTACATAGTACGTTCGTGCGCTGCCATCGCCTGCTGCGGTCTCGTACTGTCTCGTGCCGTTGGAGTGTCAAAATCAAGTGGGCTATTGTGTCCAAAAATAATAATGTCAAGTGGGCACTACAATCCACCGGCACACGGCCAATGGGTTCACGAGAGCCCTTCGGCGTGTCCTAGGGGCCGTTCAAACGAGTGTAGGCATAGAATAAACTAGGCGAGATGGCGCGGCGTGTTTTCTGGCCTTCCGTCCGTCGGCTTTCCCATTCCGGGGAGGACCACGTAGATAGTACGTTCGTGCGCTGCCATCGCCTGCTGCGGTCTCGTACTGTCTCGTGCCGTTGGATTGTCAAAATCAAGTGGGCTATTGTGTCCAAAAATAATAATGTCAAGTGGGCAATACAATCCACCGGCACACGGCCAACGGGTTCACGAGAGCCCTTCGGCGTGTACTAGGGGCCGTTCAAAGGAGTGCAGGCATAGAATAAACTAGGCGAGATGGCGCGGCGTGTTTTCTGGCCTTCCGTCCGTCGGCTTTCCCATTCCGGGGAGGACCACGTACATAGTACGTTGGTGCGCTGCCATCGCCTGCTGCGGTCTCGTACTGTCTCGTGCCGTTGGAGTGTCAAAATCAAGTGGGCTATTGTGTCCAAAAATAATAATGTCAAGTGGGCACTACAATCCACCGGCACACGGCCAACGGGTTCACGAGAGCCCTTCGGCGTGTCCTAGGGGCCGTTCAAACGAGTGCAGGCATAGAATAAACTAGGCAAGATGGGCGGCGTGTTTTCTGGCCTTCCGTCCGTCGCTTTCCCATTCCGGGGAGGACCACGTACATAGTACGTTCGTGCGCTGCCATCGCCTGCTGCGGTCTCGTACTGTCTCGTGCCGTTGGAGTGTCAAAATCAAGTGGGCTATTGTGTCCAAAAATAATAATGTCAAGTGGGCACTACAATCCACCGGCACACGGCCAACGGAGCCCTTCGGCGTGTCCTAGGGGCTTCAAACGAGTGCAGGCATAGAATAAACTAGGCAAGATGGCGCGGCGTGTTTTCTGGCCTTCCGTCCGTCGGCTTTCCCATTCCGGGGAGCCACGTACATAGTACGTTCGTGCTGCTGCCATCGCCTGCTGCGGTCTCGTACTGTCTCGTGCCGTTGGAGTGTCAAAATCAAGTGGGCTATTGTGTCCAAAAATAATAATGTCAAGTGGGCACTACAATCCACCGGCACACGGCCAACGGGTTCACGAGAGCCCCGGCGTGTCCTAGGGGCCGTTCAAAGAGTGCAGGCATAGAATAAACTAGGCAAGATGGCGCGGCTGTTTTCTGGCCTTCCGTCCGTCGGCTTTCCCATTCCGGGGAGGACCACGTACATAGTACGTTCTGCGCTGCCATCGCCTGCTGCGGTCTCGTACTGTCTCGTGCCGTTGGAGTGTCAAAATCAAGTGGGCTATTGTGTCCAAAAATAATAATGTCAAGTGGGCACTACAATCCACCGGCACACAACGGTCACGGAGCCCTTCGGCGTGTCCTAGGGGTCGTTCAAACGAGTGCAGGCATAGAATAAACTAGGCAAGATGGCGCGGCGTGTTTTCTGGCCTTCCGTCCGTCGGCTTTCCCATTCCGGGGAGGACCACGTACATAGTACGTTCGTGCGCTGCCATCGCCTGCTGCGGTCTCGTACTGTCTCGTGCCGTTGGAGTGTCAAAATCAAGTGGGCTATTGTGTCCAAAAATAATAATGTCAAGTGGGCACTACAATCCACCGGCACACGGCCAACGGGTTCACGAGAGCCCTTCGGCGTGTCCTAGGGGCCGTTCAAACGAGTGCAGGCATAGAATAAACTAGGCAGATGGCGCGGCGTGTTTTCTGGCCTTCCGTCCGTCGGCTTTCCCATTCCGGGGAGGACCACGTACATAGTACGTTCGTGCGCTGCCATCGCCTGCTGCGGTCTCGTACTGTCTCGTGCCGTTGGAGTGTCAAAATCAAGTGGGCTATTGTGTCCAAAAATAATAATGTCAAGTGGGCACTACAATCCACCGGCACACGGCCAACGGGTTCACGAGAGCCCTTTGGCGTGTCCTAGGGGCCGTTCAAACGAGTGCAGGCATAGAATAAACTAGGCAAGATGGCGCGGCGTGTTTTCTGGCCTTCCGTCCGTCGGCTTTCCCATTCCGGGGAGGACCACGTACATAGTACGTTGGTGCGCTGCCATCGCCTGCTGCGGTCTCGTACTGTCTCGTGCCGTTGGAGTGTCAAAATCAAGTGGGCTATTGTGTCCAAAAATAATAATGTCAAGTGGGCACTACAATCCACCGGCACACGGCCAACGGGTTCACGAGAGCCCTTCGGCGTGTCCTAGGGGCCGTTCAAACGAGTGCAGGCATAGAATAAACTAGGCAAGATGGCGCGGCGTGTTTTCTGGCCTTCCGTCCGTCGCTTTCCCATTCCGGGGAGGACCACGTACATAGTACGTTCGTGCGCTGCCATCGCCTGCTGCGGTCTCGTACTGTCTCGTGCCGTTGGAGTGTCAAAATCAAGTGGGCTATTGTGTCCAAAAATAATAATGTCAAGTGGGCACTACAATCCACCGGCACACGGCCAACGGAGCCCTTCGGCGTGTCCTAGGGGCATTCAAACGAGTGCAGCATAGAATAAACTAGGCAAGATGGCGCGGCGTGTTTTCTGGCCTTCCGTCCGTCGGCTTTCCCATTCCGGGGAGGACCACGTACATAGTACGTTCGTGCGCTGCCATCGCCTGCTGCGGTCTCGTACTGTCTCGTGCCGTTGGAGTGTCAAAATCAAGTGGGCTATTGTGTCCAAAAATAATAATGTCAAGTGGGCACTACAATCACCACCGGCCACGGTTCACGAGCCCTTCGGCGTGTCCTAGGGCCGTTCAAACGAGTGCAGGCATAGAATAAACTAGGCAAGATGGCGCGGCGTGTTTTCTGGCCTTCCGTCCTTTCCCATTCCGGGGAGGACCACGTACATAGTACGTTCGTGCGCTGCCATCGCCTGCTGCGGTCTCGTACTGTCTCGTGCCGTTGGAGTGTCAAAATCAAGTGGGCTATTGTGTCCAAAAATAATAATGTCAAGTGGGCACTACAATCCACCGGCACACGGCCAACGGGTTCACGAGAGCCCTTCGGCGTGTCCTAGGGGCCGTTCAAACGAGTGCAGGCATAGAATAAACTAGGCAAGATGGCGCGGCGTGTTTTCTGGCCTTCCGTCCTCGGCTTCTTTCCCATTCGTACTATAGTACGGCGCTGCCATCGCCTGCTGCGGTCTCGTACTGTCTCGTGCCGTTGGAGTGTCAAAATCAAGTGGGCTATTGTGTCCAAAAATAATAATGTCAAGTGGGCACTACAATCCACCGGCACACGGCCAACGGGTTCACGAGAGCCCTTCGGCGTGTCCTAGGGGCCGTTCAAACGAGTGCAGGCATAGAATAAACTAGGCAAGATGGCGCGGCGTGTTTTTGGCCTTCCGTCCGTTCTTTCCCATTCCGGGGAGGACCACGTACATAGTACGTTCGTGCGCTGCCATCGCCTGCTGCGGTCTCGTACTGTCTCGTGCCGTTGGAGTGTCAAAATCAAGTGGGCTATTGTGTCCAAAAATAATAATGTCAAGTGGGCACTACAATCCACCGGCACACGGCCAACGGGTTCACGAGAGCCCTTCGGCGTGTCCTAGGGGCCGTTCAAACGAGTGCAGGCATAGAATAAACTAGGCAAGATGGCGCGGCGTGTTTTCTGGCCTTCCGTCCGTCGGCTTTCCCATTCCGGGGAGGACCACGTACATAGTACGTTCGTGCGCTGCCATCGCCTGCTGCGGTCTCGTACTGTCTCGTGCCGTTGGAGTGTCAAAATCAAGTGGGCTATTGTGTCCAAAATAATAATGTCAAGTGGGCACTACAATCCACCGGCACACGGCCAACGGGTTCACGAGAGCCCTTCGGCGTGTCCTAGGGCCGTTCAAACGAGTGCAGGCATAGAATAAACTAGGCAAGATGGCGCGGCGTGTTTTCTGGCCTTCCGTCCGTCGGCTTTCCCATTCCGGGGAGGACCACGTACATAGTACGTTGTGCGCTGCCATCGCCTGCTGCGGTCTCGTACTGTCTCGTGCCGTTGGAGTGTCAAAATCAAGTGGGCTATTGTGTCCAAAAATAATAATGTCAAGTGGGCACTACAATCCACCGGCACACGGCCAACGGGTTCACGAGAGCCCTTCGGCGTGTCCTAGGGGCCGTTCAAACGAGTGCAGGCATAGAATAAACTAGGCAAGATGGCGCGGCGTGTTTTCTGGCCTTCCGTCCGTCGGCTTTCCCATTCCGGGGAGGACCACGTACATAGTACGTTCGTGCGCTGCCATCGCCTGCTGCGGTCTCGTACTGTCTCGTGCCGTTGGAGTGTCAAAATCAAGTGGGCTATTGTGTCCAAAAATAATAATGTCAAGTGGGCACTACAATCCACCGGCACACGGCCAACGGGTTCACGAGAGCCCTTCGGCGTGTCCTAGGGGCCGTTCAAACGAGTGCAGGCATAGAATAAACTAGGCAAGATGGCGCGGCGTGTTTTCTGGCCTTCCGTCCTTTCCCATTCCGGGGAGGACCACGTACATAGTACGTTCGTGCGCTGCCATCGCCTGCTGCGGTCTCGTACTGTCTCGTGCCGTTGGAGTGTCAAAATCAAGTGGGCTATTGTGTCCAAAAATAATAATGTCAAGTGGGCACTACAATCCACCGGCACACGGCCAACGGGTTCACGAGAGCCCTTCGGCGTGTCCTAGGGGCCGTTCAAACGAGTGCAGGCATAGAATAAACTAGGCAAGATGGCGCGGCGTGTTTTCTGGCCTTCCGTCCTTTCCCATTCCGGGGAGGACCACGTACATAGTACGTTCGTGCCATCGCCTGCTGCGGTCTCGTACTGTCTCGTGCCGTTGGAGTGTCAAAATCAAGTGGGCTATTGTGTCCAAAAATAATAATGTCAAGTGGGCACTACAATCCACCGGCACACGGCCAACGGGTTCACGAGAGCCCTTCGGCGTGTCCTAGGGGCCGTTCAAACGAGTGCAGGCATAGAATAAACTAGGCAAGATGGCGCGGCGTTTTTCTGGCCTTCCGTCCTTTCCCATTCCGGGGAGGACCACGTACATAGTACGTTCGTGCGCTGCCATCGCCTGCTGCGGTCTCGTACTGTCTCGTGCCGTTGGAGTGTCAAAATCAAGTGGGCTATTGTGTCCAAAAATAATAATGTCAAGTGGGCACTACAATCCACCGGCACACGGCCAACGGGTTCACGAGAGCCCTTCGGCGTGTCCTAGGGGCCGTTCAAACGAGTGCAGGCATAGAATAAACTAGGCAAGATGGCGCGGCGTGTTTTCTGGCCTTCCGTCTTTCCCATTCCGGGGAGGACCACGTACATAGTACGTTCGTGCGCTGCCATCGCCTGCTGCGGTCTCGTACTGTCTCGTGCCGTTGGAGTGTCAAAATCAAGTGGGCTATTGTGTCCAAAAATAATAATGTCAAGTGGGCACTACAATCCACCGGCACACGGCCAACGGGTTCACGAGAGCCCTTCGGCGTGTCCTAGGGGCCGTTCAAACGAGTGCAGGCATAGAATAAACTAGGCAAGATGGCGCGGCGTGTTTTCTGGCCTTCCGTCCTTTCCCATTCCGGGGAGGACCACGTACATAGTACGTTCGTGCGCTGCCATCGCCTGCTGCGGTCTCGTACTGTCTCGTGCCGTTGGAGTGTCAAAATCAAGTGGGCTATTGTGTCCAAAAATAATAATGTCAAGTGGGCACTACAATCCACCGGCACACGGCCAACGGGTTCACGAGAGCCCTTCGGCGTGTCCTAGGGGCCGTTCAAACGAGTGCAGGCATAGAATAAACTAGGCAAGATGGCGCGGCGTGTTTTCTGGCCTTCCGTCCGTCGGCTTTCCCATTCCGGGGAGGACCACGTACATAGTACGTTCGTGCGCTGCCATCGCCTGCTGCGGTCTCGTACTGTCTCGTGCCGTTGGAGTGTCAAAATCAAGTGGGCTATTGTGTCCAAAAATAATAATGTCAAGTGGGCACTACAATCCACCGGCACACGGCCAACGGGTTCACGAGAGCCCTTCGGCGTGTCCTAGGGGCCGTTCAAACGAGTGCAGGCATAGAATAAACTAGGCAAGATGGCGCGGCGTGTTTTCTGGCCTTCCGTCCGTCGGCTTTCCCATTCCGGGGAGGACCACGTACATAGTACGTTCGTGCGCTGCCATCGCCTGCTGCGGTCTCGTACTGTCTCGTGCCGTTGGAGTGTCAAAATCAAGTGGGCTATTGTGTCCAAAAATAATAATGTCAAGTGGGCACTACAATCCACCGGCACACGGCCAACGGGTTCACGAGAGCCCTTCGGCGTGTCCTAGGGGCCGTTCAAACGAGTGCAGGCATAGAATAAACTAGGCAAGATGGCGCGGCGTGTTTTCTGGCCTTCCGTCCGTCGGCTTTCCCATTCCGGGGAGGACCACGTACATAGTACGTTCGTGCGCTGCCATCGCCTGCTGCGGTCTCGTACTGTCTCGTGCCGTTGGAGTGTCAAAATCAAGTGGGCTATTGTGTCCAAAAATAATAATGTCAAGTGGGCACTACAATCCACCGGCACACGGCCAACGGGTTCACGAGAGCCCTTCGGCGTGTCCTAGGGGCCGTTCAAACGAGTGCAGGCATAGAATAAACTAGGCAAGATGGCGCGGCGTGTTTTCTGGCCTTCCGTCCGTCGGCTTTCCCATTCCGGGGAGGACCACGTACATAGTACGTTCGTGCGCTGCCATCGCCTGCTGCGGTCTCGTACTGTCTCGTGCCGTTGGAGTGTCAAAATCAAGTGGGCTATTGTGTCCAAAAATAATAATGTCAAGTGGGCACTACAATCCACCGGCACACGGCCAACGGGTTCACGAGAGCCCTTCGGCGTGTCCTAGGGGCCGTTCAAACGAGTGCAGGCATAGAATAAACTAGGCAAGATGGCGCGGCGTGTTTTCTGGCCTTCCGTCCGTCGGCTTTCCCATTCCGGGGAGGACCACGTACATAGTACGTTCGTGCGCTGCCATCGCCTGCTGCGGTCTCGTACTGTCTCGTGCCGTTGGAGTGTCAAAATCAAGTGGGCTATTGTGTCCAAAAATAATAATGTCAAGTGGGCACTACAATCCACCGGCACACGGCCAACGGGTTCACGAGAGCCCTTCGGCGTGTCCTAGGGGCCGTTCAAACGAGTGCAGGCATAGAATAAACTAGGCAAGATGGCGCGGCGTGTTTTCTGGCCTTCCGTCCTTTCCCATTCCGGGGAGGACCACGTACATAGTACGTTCGTGCGCTGCCATCGCCTGCTGCGGTCTCGTACTGTCTCGTGCCGTTGGAGTGTCAAAATCAAGTGGGCTATTGTGTCCAAAAATAATAATGTCAAGTGGGCACTACAATCCACGGCACACGGCCAACGGGTTCACGAGAGCCCTTCGGCGTGTCCTAGGGGCCGTTCAAACGAGTGCAGCATAGAATAAACTAGGCAAGATGGCGCGGCGTGTTTTCTGGCCTTCCGTCCGTCGGCTTTCCCATTCCGGGGAGGACCACGTACATAGTACGTTCGTGCGCTGCCATCGCCTGCTGCGGTCTCGTACTGTCTCGTGCCGTTGGAGTGTCAAAATCAAGTGGGCTATTGTGTCCAAAAATAATAATGTCAAGTGGGCACTACAATCCACCGGCACACGGCCAACGGGTTCACGAGAGCCCTTCGGCGTGTCCTAGGGGCCGTTCAAACGAGTGCAGGCATAGAATAAACTAGGCAAGATGGCGCGGCGTGTTTTCTGGCCTTCCGTCCGTCGGCTTTCCCATTCCGGGGAGGACCACGTACATAGTACGTTCGTGCGCTGCCATCGCCTGCTGCGGTCTCGTACTGTCTCGTGCCGTTGGAGTGTCAAAATCAAGTGGGCTATTGTGTCCAAAAATAATAATGTCAAGTGGGCACTACAATCCACCGGCACACGGCCAACGGGTTCACGAGAGCCCTTCGCGTGTCCTAGGGGCCGTTCAAACGAGTGCAGGCATAGAATAAACTAGGCAAGATGGCGCGGCGTTTTTCTGGCCTTCCGTCCTTTCCCATTCCGGGGAGGACCACGTACATAGTACGTTCTGCGCTGCCATCGCCTGCTGCGTCTCGTACTGTCTCGTGCCGTTGGAGTGTCAAAATCAAGTGGGCTATTGTGTCCAAAAATAATAATGTCAAGTGGGCACTACAATCCACCGGCACACGGCCAACGGGTTCACGAGAGCCCTTCGGCGTGTCCTAGGGGCCGTTCAAACGAGTGCAGGCATAGAATAAACTAGGCAAGATGGCGCGGCGTGTTTTCTGGCCTTCCGTCTTTCCCATTCCGGGGAGGACCACGTACATAGTACGTTCGTGCGCTGCCATCGCCTGCTGCGGTCTCGTACTGTCTCGTGCCGTTGGAGTGTCAAAATCAAGTGGGCTATTGTGTCCAAAAATAATAATGTCAAGTGGGCACTACAATCCACCGGCACACGGCCAACGGGTTCACGAGAGCCCTTCGGCGTGTCCTAGGGGCCGTTCAAACGAGTGCAGGCATAGAATAAACTAGGCAAGATGGCGCGGCTGTTTTTGGCCTTCCGTCCGTCGGCTTTCCCATTCCGGGGAGGACCACGTACATAGTACGTTCGTGCGCTGCCATCGCTGCTGCGGTCTCGTACTGTCTCGTGCCGTTGGAGTGTCAAAATCAAGTGGGCTATTGGTCCAAAAATAATAATGTCAAGTGGGCACTACAATCCACCGGCACACGGCCAACGGGTTCACGAGAGCCCTTCGGCGTGTCCTAGGGGCCGTTCAAACGAGTGCAGGCATAGAATAAACTAGGCAAGATGGCGCGGCGTGTTTTCTGGCCTTCCGTCCGTCGGCTTTCCCATTCCGGGGAGGACCACGTACATAGTACGTTGTGCGCTGCCATCGCCTGCTGCGGTCTCGTACTGTCTCGTGCCGTTGGAGTGTCAAAATCAAGTGGGCTATTGTGTCCAAAAATAATAATGTCAAGTGGGCACTACAATCCACCGGCACACGGCCAACGGGTTCACGAGAGCCCTTCGGCGTGTCCTAGGGGCCATTCAAACGAGTGCAGGCATAGAATAAACTAGGCAAGATGGCGCGGCGTGTTTTCTGGCCTTCCGTCCGTCGGCTTTCCCATTCCGGGGAGGACCACGTACATAGTACGTTCGTGCGCTGCCATCGCCTGCTGCGGTCTCGTACTGTCTCGTGCCGTTGGAGTGTCAAAATCAAGTGGGCTATTGTGTCCAAAAATAATAATGTCAAGTGGGCACTACAATCCACCGGCACACGGCCAACGGGTTCACGAGAGCCCTTCGGCGTGTCCTAGGGGCCGTTCAAACGAGTGCAGGCATAGAATAAACTAGGCAAGATGGCGCGGCGTGTTTTTCTGGCCTTCCGTCCTTTCCCATTCCGGGGAGGACCACGTACATAGTACGTTCGTGCGCTGCCATCGCCTGCTGCGGTCTGTACTGTCTCGTGCCGTTGGAGTGTCAAAATCAAGTGGGCTATTGTGTCCAAAAATAATAATGTCAAGTGGGCACTACAATCCACCGGCACACGGCCAACGGGTTCACGAGAGCCCTTCGGCGTGTCCTAGGGGCCGTTCAAACGAGTGCAGGCATAGAATAAACTAGGCAAGATGGCGCGGCTGTTTTCTGGCCTTCCGTCCTTTCCCATTCCGGGAGGACCACGTACATAGTACGTTCGTGCGCTGCCATCGCCTGCTGCGGTCTCGTACTGTCTCGTGCCGTTGGAGTGTCAAAATCAAGTGGGCTATTGTGTCCAAAAATAATAATGTCAAGTGGGCACTACAATCCACGGCACACGGCCAACGGGTTCACGAGAGCCCTTCGGCGTGTCCTAGGGGCCGTTCAAACGAGTGCAGCATAGAATAAACTAGGCAAGATGGCGCGGTGTTTTTCTGGCTTCGTCCGTCGGCTTTCCCATTCCGGGGAGGACCACGTACATAGTACGTTCGTGCGCTGCCATCGCCTGCTGCGGTCTCGTACTGTCTCGTGCCGTTGGAGTGTCAAAATCAAGTGGGCTATTGTGTCCAAAAATAATAATGTCAAGTGGGCACTACAATCCACCGGCACACGGCCAACGGGTTCACGAGAGCCCTTCGGCGTGTCCTAGGGGCCGTTCAAACGAGTGCAGGCATAGAATAAACTAGGCAAGATGGCGCGGCGTGTTTTTCTGGCCTTCCGTCCGTCGGCTTTCCCATTCCGGGGAGGACCACGTACATAGTACGTTCGTGCGCTGCCATCGCCTGCTGCGGTCTCGTACTGTCTCGTGCCGTTGGAGTGTCAAAATCAAGTGGGCTATTGTGTCCAAAAATAATAATGTCAAGTGGGCACTACAATCCACCGGCACACGGCCAACGGGTTCACGAGAGCCCTTCGGCGTGTCCTAGGGGCCGTTCAAACGAGTGCAGGCATAGAATAAACTAGGCAAGATGGCGCGGCGTGTTTTTGGCCTTCCGTCTTTCCCATTCCGGGGAGGACCACGTACATAGTACGTTCGTGCGCTGCCATCGCCTGCTGCGGTCTCGTACTGTCTCGTGCCGTTGGAGTGTCAAAATCAAGTGGGCTATTGTGTCCAAAAATAATAATGTCAAGTGGGCACTACAATCCACCGGCACACGGCCAACGGGTTCACGAGAGCCCTTCGCGTGTCCTAGGGCCGTTCAAACGAGTGCAGGCATAGAATAAACTAGGCAAGATGGCGCGGCGTGTTTTCTGGCCTTCCGTCCGTCGGCTTTCCATTCCGGGGAGGACCACGTACATAGTAGTTGTGCGCTGCCATCGCCTGCTGCGGTCTCGTACTGTCTCGTGCCGTTGGAGTGTCAAAATCAAGTGGGCTATTGTGTCCAAAAATAATAATGTCAAGTGGGCACTACAATCCACCGGCACACGGCCAACGGGTTCACGAGAGCCCTTCGGCGTGTCCTAGGGGCCGTTCAAACGAGTGCTGGCATAGAATAAACTAGGCAAGATGGCGCGGCGTGTTTTCTGGCCTTCCGTCCGTCGGCTTTCCCATTCCGGGGAGGACCACGTACATAGTACGTTCGTGCGCTGCCATCGCCTGCTGCGGTCTCGTACTGTCTCGTGCCGTTGGAGTGTCAAAATCAAGTGGGCTATTGTGTCCAAAAATAATAATGTCAAGTGGGCACTACAATCCACCGGCACACGGCCAACGGGTTCACGAGAGCCCTTCGGCGTGTCCTAGGGGCCGTTCAAACGTGAGCAGGCATAGAATAAACTAGGCAAGATGGCGCGGCGTTTTTTCTGGCCTTCCATCCTTTCCCATTCCGGGGAGGACCATGTACATAGTACGTTCGTGCGCTGCCATCGCCTGCTGCGGTCTTGTACTGTCTCGTGCCGTTGGAGTGTCAAAATCATGTGGGCTGTTGTGTCCAAAAATAATAATGTCAAGTGGGCACTAATCCACCGGCACACGGCCAACGGGTTCACGAGAGCCCTTCGGCGTGTCCTAGGGGCCGTTCAAACGAGTGCAGGCATAGAATAAACTAGGCAAGATGGCGCGGCGTGTTTTCTGTCCTTCCGTCCTTTCCCATTCCTGGGAGGACCACGTACATAGTACGTTCGTGCGTGCCATCGCCTGCTGCGGTCTCGTACTGTCTCGTGCCGTTGGAGTGTCAAAATCAAGTGGGCTATTGTGTCCAAAAATAATAATGTCAAGTGGGCACTACATCCAACGACACACGGCCAACGGGTTCACGAGAGCCCTTCGGCGTGTCCTAGGGGCCATTCAAACGAGTGCATGCATAGAATAAACTAGGCAAGATGGCGCGGCGTGTTTTCTGGTCTTCCGTCCGTCGGCTTTCCCATTCCGGGGAGGACCACGTACATAGTACGTTCGTGCGCTGCCATCGCCTGCTGCGGTCTCGTACTGTTCGTGTCGTTGGAGTGTCAAAATCAAGTGGGCTATTGTGTCCAAAAATAATAATGTCAAGTGGGCACTACAATCCACCGGCACACGGCCAACGGGTTCACGAGAGCCCTTCGGCGTGTCCTAGGGGCCGTTCAAACGAGTGCAGCATAGAATAAACTAGGCAAGATGGCGCGGCGTGTTTTCTGGCCTTCCGTCCGTCGGCTTTCCCATTCCGGGGAGACCACACATAGTACGTTCGTGCGCTGCCATCGCCTGCTGCGGTCTCGTACAGTCTCGTGCCGTTGGAGTGTCAAAATCAAGTGGGCTATTGTGTCCAAAAAGAATAATGTCAAGTGGGCACTACAATCCACCGGCACACGGCCAACGGGTTCACGAGAGCCCTTCAGCGTGTCCTAGGGGCCGTTCAAACGAGTGCAGGCATAGAATAAACTAGGCAAGATGGCGCGGCGTTTTTCTGGCCTTCCGTCCTTTCCCATTCCGGGGAGGACCACGTACATAGTACGTTCATGCGCTGCCATCGCCTGCTGCAGTCTCGTACTGTCTCGTGCCGTTGGAGTGTCAAAATCAAGTGGGCTATTGTATCCAAAAATAATAATGTCAAGTGGGCACTACAATCCACCGGCACATGGCCAACGGGTTCACGAGAGCCCTTCGGCGTGTCCTAGGGGCCGTTCAAACCATTGCAGGCATAGAATAAACTAGGCAAGATGGCGCGGCGTGTTTTCGGCCTTCCGTACTTTCCCATTCCGGGAGGACCACGTACATAGTACGTTCGTGCGCTGCCATCGCCTGCTGCGGTCTCGTACTGTCTCGTGCCGTTGGAGTGTCAAAATCAAGTGGCCTATTGTGTCCAAAAATAATAATGTCAAGTGGGCACTACAATCCACCGGCACACGGCCAAAAGGTTCACGAGAGCCCTTCGGCGTGTCCTAGGGGCCGTTCAAACGAGTGAAGGCATAGAATAAACTAGGCAAGATGGCGCGCGTGTTTTCTGGCCTTCCGTCCTTTCCCATTCCGGGGAGGACCACGTACATAGTACGTTCGTGCGCTGCCATCGCCTGCTGCGGTCTCGTACTGTCTCGTGCCGTTGGAGTGTCAAAATCAAGTGGGCTATTGTGTCCAAAAATAATAATGTCAAGTGGGCACTACAATCCACCGGCACACGGCCAACGGGTTCACGAGAGCCCTTCGGCGTGTCCTAGGGGCCGTTCAAACGAGTGCAGGCATAGAATAAACTAGGCAAGATGGCGCGGCATGTTTTCTGGCCTTCCGTCCGTCGGCTTTCCCATTCAGGGGAGGACCACGTAAATAGTACGTTGGTGCGCTGCCATCGCCTGCTGCGGTCTCGTACTGTCTCGTGCCGTTGGAGTGTCAAAATCAAGTGGGCTATTGTGTCAAAAAATAATAATGTCAAGTGGGCACTACAATCCACCGGCACACGGCCAACGGGTTCACGAGAGCCCTTCGACATGTCCTAGGGGCCGTTCAAACGAGTGCAGGCATAGAATAAACTAGGCAAGATGGCGCGGCGTGTTTTATGGCCTTCCGTCCGTCGGCTTTCCCATTCCGGGGAGGACCACGTACATAGTACGTTCGTGCGCTGCCATCGCCTGCTGCGGTCTCGTACTGTCTCGTGCCGTTGGAGTGTCAAAATCAAGTGGGTTATTGTGTCCAAAAATAATAATGTCAAGTGGGCACTACAATCCACCGACACACGGCCAACGGGTTCACGAGAGCCCTTCGGCGTGTCCTAGGGGCCGTTCAAACGAGTGCAGGAATAGAATAAACTAGGCAAGATGGCGCGGTGACACGCCGCGCCTGTGTGAAAAAATAGTGTATTTTGTGTTTTAGTTAGGGTTAAGTAGATTGTCTTTTTGTTTATAGGAAAGAAGGTTTAGCTGTACAGGAAGATTGTATGTATTTTTACATTTTACGCGCATATATTTTAGCCTAAAGTAGAACGAATTTGAAGTTTAGAGAAAAATATGTATATGTCCATCAAAATAAAAATGTTTAAACATAAAAATTGTTTGGAAGGGTGATATCCATCTACTCGTGAAAGGAAAATTCAAACGGATGACTGAGTGCGGCGAATTTGACATAATTCGTCAAATGTTTTTGCAAATCTAGATCCAAAATTAAGGAGTTAGAGTCGACCGAACTCGAGACCGTTCACGGGAATGAAAGCTACTCGTCGACGCGCATATATTTCATGTATATATTATCACGAAAAGGAGAAAATCGTAAATTAAATTTTGCTGAAAGAAAAAAAACTGTGCACTAACTACTGTTCACCGCAGCGGGTACTGTTCATTCGCCAGAAACAGTATGCCGCCGGTACTGTTCCCCCCCGGCACTGTTCATCTGCGAGGAACAGTATACGCCGGTACTGTTCATCTATGTGGCCGGTGCTGTTCATAGGAGCGCGCCGGTACTGTTCACGGCAGGTCCTGTTCACTGCCTACTGTTCACAGGGGAGGACGGGTCGTCGATCTGCGGACGGCCAGGAATCGTCGTGTGATGAACAGTAGCAGGGCCCCTGAGAGGCTGTTGTTGTGTCGGCCCTTTATATAGTAGTATAAAAGTAAGTTACGCAATTAAAAAAAATACTCCATATCTACACCAAGCTATGCATGGGCATGCGTTGTAAAAAATAAAAATAAAAGCTATGTAAGGGCACCCACTCTAATCTACTCTGTCGAGATGCCCGCAGCAAACATAGTACTACGTGGTAGTCAGGCCTGCATTGTCATCGACGTTCAGACACAATTAATAATGTCACCTGCAGGTCACTAATTTTCTGGTCTCACTTGCACGTTTCATTGCATGCATGGGTTGTCAGAATTTCATGTACTATAAAATTAGTAGTGTACTACTACCTCCGTACGCGATGGGTTAAAGCCTTGCATTTGTGTCAGGCTTACCTAACAGTGGTTGTCAGGCATCTGTCGATCGAGCTGTATAATCGCCAGGCTGGGGCGTACGGCGTCATGGTCCAAGGCGCCATGCAATTAGCATTGAATGCACTTTACGAACGCCAGACGTGGTCCTTGGCCCCATGCATGCAATTAGCTAAAAGAAACGAATCCTGATTGAGCAACATGGCATGCGTGATAGACGTGGCATGCAATTCATGTCGGCCGGCTCATGCATGACATGTAATATGATTGGACAGCGTGAGAAAATTGCATGTCATGTAATCATGATTGAAAAATAGTTCCTTCACTTTTGTAAAATAGTCCGTCCACAACAAGGTTTTTCTGCATGTATCAACATACAATTTTTCGGATTTATGTATTAATAAGATTTTCAGATCCATGAATCCATATTTTTGGGTCAATTTTTGCAGGGACCTTTTTGTAAAAACCCACTGTTTAAGATATCTTCCGATATTCCGATTTATCGTTTATCGGTGTCTGACCGATAAGATAAATCGGCCGATATGCCGATAAATCGGCTGATATTCCGATAAACAAGCTGATTTATCCCTTATCTTGTGTCAACCGATAAATTCCCGATAAGCGATATCCCCAACATTGAAAAAACCTTATTATTTATAGGGACCTTTTTATAAAAAACACAACGACCACCACACCCATCGGATGGAGAATGGACGCCCCAGACAAGCCGAGGATGTCCAACTAATTGTGGGAAAATCACTTTCGCTAACGTGGCTTCTAGCTAGAGGTGGTGCATATTAATGATCCTGATACGTGGCTTTTTACGAGAGAGTTTTGGGTTTTACTGGCAGTGGATCAGTCGGCAAAACAACATTTTGGCTAGATACTTAGCTGGTTCTAGCCGGTACGCTCTCCTATATTTAGGTCACTGTAGCTACGTTGCCAGAGAACACTAAGTGACGCTTGATTGGCAAAAAAAAACACTGAGTTATGCTTCAAGAGAGAGGGAGCGAGAGACTGATTGAGAGCATCTCTAGCAGATACCGAATAATCCCAAACCGTAAAACTTGTTCCCGGGCAGGGCCGATATGCGGTGTCTGTTCGGGCTGTAACAATGGCCCG
This sequence comes from Poa pratensis, assembly GCA_947311845.1. Taxonomy (NCBI): domain Eukaryota; kingdom Viridiplantae; phylum Streptophyta; class Magnoliopsida; order Poales; family Poaceae; genus Poa; species Poa pratensis. Next base: position 27,967,008 of record CAMZMU010000120.1, on the reverse strand, counting down.
ATCAGCATATCTGCTGGAATTTTCCTCGCCGGGGTTATTCGGTATCTCCTAGAGATAGCTCTGAGAGCGAACATGCAGCCTTGTAAAAGTGTGTGTTTCATAATTCGGAAAATAAAATACACTGCTCATATGCTCGTATGAGCTCGTATAGGTATTGTTTGGTTACGTTACCGGCGTATGAGCTCATATCCGTACGTCGATCCTATCTAGCATGGTCGATCATCTTTGACTAACATCGGTATTGTTTGATGGCTACAACTTAGCAAATCGAAGCAAGATCTTCTTACCATTTTTATGTAGATGAATATAAAGTATCAAAAAATATTTTTTTACACATTTGTGGATTGGCCACTTCTGAGATTGTTGATTCGCAAGTGACCGAATCACTAGCCCTGATTGTGTCTTCTCAGGCATCGTGGTTAACTAATCATCTTGATCTATGTTGTACGTGGCACGTTGGTCTTGTGCATGCCCAAATGTGAATGTAAATATGTCATGTTTCACCCTCCACCGACAGTTTTGACCATTCTCAGGCAGCTCCATTTCACATGAGTGTGTTTGTTAATTTCTTTTGAGACTCAACGCCGAATTACAAGATGGAGATGTTTTCCTTGGAGGTGGCGGCATCCATTGAGACGCGGCATTGCTGCTCATTTTAGGATAGGCTTTTCTTGTGTGAGGGTTGTATTCGTACTAACCGGTGTGGAGTGGTGTGACATTTTGTTGTGTGCAACAGACAGTCATTATCTTGTAACAAAACCTCTACCTTATATATGACTGGATCGAATCCGTCATGGTCATCGACTCTAATCTACTCTAATCTACTCTGTCCAGATGCACGCAGCAAACATACTACGTGGTAGTCAGGCCTGCATGGTCATCGACGTTCAGACACAGTTAATAATGTCACCTGCAGGTCACTAATTTCCTGGTACTATTAAATTGGATGGATCGAATCTCTAAGGTATCATCATAAACAGTAGTACAACGGTATATGCTCAAAGAATCAATCTCGACATGTTACCGAATCACGAGCACTGATTGGGTCTTGTCAGGCATTGTGGTTAGTTAATTAATCATCATTATCTCTGTACGCGGCAGGTTGGCTTCGTGCATGCCCACATCTCAAAGTTGGTAATTTTCACCATTCTCGCGGGTCACCAGCTGTCAGAATGCCATCTTTTAAATGAACTAGCTCGATTCTCTAAGATAAGAAAGATATGGGGATTCGGGGTGGTTGGGTGTGGCTTACGCTGGCCAGCATCGGGTCTAAAGGCGGTCTATGGGCCAGTGGCGGTCCAGCGGCTTTTCCCACAAATGGATCTCGGTTCTCTTACCTAAAGTCGGACGAGAGGAATGTTCGTCCGCAATTCCGTTTAAGCTTTGCGTTGGAGACGATCGAGGATTCAAGGCGGAGAAGTGATAGGCTGCATGCGGTCGTAGGAAGGAAGGACAAGTCATACAAATATATCTTGCCCGACTTCTGGAATGACGTCGTTTTTCCAGAACCGATTTCAAGTTTCTGGGAAAGGGGATCAGTGGTGCTGGGTCGGCTGGCGAGCAATCTCGGATGTGCAGCCAAGACCAGTAGTCTTTTCCGCTGAGGCCAACAAAGTCGTGGCCTTCGTCCGTGTGCGTCACAATAAACTTTTTTTCATTTACTGAAATATTCTTCTTATTTGTGCCAGTTTTGATCATGGTTTAATTTATCTAGCATCCGTGAATCGCCTTAAAGGAATTGCCGATGAGCAGACTTGTAAGGATCCTCTCGGAGCTTGCCGGATTTTTGGTTCGCGATGTGCTTAAGAGCAACGGAGAGTTCCAGTGTGCATGAGGCTGGAGATGTGAGAGTATTATTCTGCCAACTATTTTAGGAACATTTGGTTTGGTCAAATGTGTAATCATTGTGACTAGTATGTTAGAAATATGTGAATTAAACAGTGTGCATAACCCTATATTTGGTATTCGAGACTTTGTATGCATAACCCTACATTATGTTCCCTGCTATTTACTATACTTTGAATGAAAATACTGAAAACCAAAAATAAATTAAATACGAAAAATAATAATTTAAAAAATAAGTAGCAGCGTGCAGGAAGGCAACACGTTGCTGGTACCTACTCCAAACTGGTTGTGTGACACGGCGGTCGGTTGTTGACCACGACGCGCATGGCATAGAGACTACTTAATTAACGGGCAGCATCGGGTAAGCAGGATCAGTACGGTGTTGGGAACGTGGGGCTAAGGTGGTTAAATCAGGATTCAGGACTTGTATTACTGAAATACCGAAAATAGCCCTGACATCCACTTATAAAAAGCCAAGCGCGCCCAGGATGATCGATGTGCATACAAGAGAGTACTGCTAGCTTCAGAGTGGACACGAGGGGCAACAACGTCGTAACTGGCTGTGCAGAGCTCTCCGGCGTCGTCTAGGAAGAACATTTAGAGAGATGGGCCACGTGAGCGCAGACCTCCCCGTGATTGACCTCACGTCCCCGGACATCGGCGCCACCACAAAATCTATCCGGCAGGTACGTACGGTCTGCAGCATCTCCGGCGAGATCGATCGATAGGTCTGTTTTTCATTAAGGAATTGCGGCGGGTGTGTCTACGTCTCAGTCGCTTACGCTCAGTCGTCTTCCTCCTCGCGCCGTTCTTCTCCACCTCCGGCGAGCGCTGCCCTCCCCACCGCCTTCCCTTCCTCTCCTCCGGCTGGGCCGCCGCCTTCCTCTCCTCCCACTGCCGCCTTCCTCTCCTCCGGCTGTGACGCCGCGCCTCGCTGCTGCTCGCCGCCGGCGTCCCCGCCTCCGGCGAGGAAGCTGCCTAATCCGAGCGGCGGTCACCGCGATATGGCCCCCCACCGGCAACGGCGACCCGCACCCCCCAAAGATAAGTTTCCTTGCTCGCCTCCACCGCCTCCGCCGCGGCCAGCCGCATCTTCGGCGGCTCCGGCTCGCTCTAGCCTCGCCGTCGCCGGCACCGCCGCGGCCCGCCGCGTCAGCCCCAGCTCCGGCTCGCTGCTTCTGCTGCTCCAGCGCCGCCGTCGGTTCTGCAGCTCCTGCACCCCGCACCCCCAACCGAACGAGAAAGAAGAAGCCTTATCCAGTTCGCACGAATCACGGCGCAGATCGGAGGGTGGAGGATGTGACTGAGACATAACCTAATTCTCAGCTAGCTGAGATTTAGCAAAATCGATAAGCTAAGGCTTTCCTCTTTGATCCGACATATATACACTTCCTCCTTCCTTAGTGTCTTAACTTCATTACCCGTCTTGCAGGCCCTCATGGATCACGGCTTCTTCTACGTGATCAACCACGGGATCGACGACGCCCTGATGAAGGGCGTCTACACGGAGAGCTAGAAGTTCTTCGAGCAGCCAATGGAGGAGAAGATGGCGCTGCTGAAGAACAGCAACCACAGAGGCTACATTCCGCCCGATTTCGAAGGCTTCGAGGCTGACGCTGATGGCAAGGGTGAGTATATACATATATATAATAAATCAGCTGATTTAAACATTTTTTCCATTTCTTTTCTTTGTTATGTTAGTTGCCAACTCTTACGATTAATTTGTGCATACAGGGGACCTATTGGAGTGTTTCCACATGTTTGGGTCTGGGGTAGACAGCGAATCGAAGAATGATGTGAATCAGTGGCCGCCTGCAGGTACACTTATTAGTTTATTACCCGGCCCACATTAAATATGATTTCATCAATAACATCAGTACGCGTGTTTCAGAACGCTTTCCATCATGGAAGGAGACAATGAAGTCGTACCATGAATGTGCAATGTAAGTTTTTCTTCTTCCTCTCTTTTCTGAATTATCAAATATTTATTGTTGCTCTTATATGGTGTTCTTGTATACTGTGTTTTCCTGCTAACCAGGGGCACAAGCAAAAGGATATTGTCCCTAATTGCTTTGAGTTTGGACCTTGACGCTGAATTCTTCAAGCCAGATGCCTCCCAAACAATTCTTCGACCAGTTCATTACTCAGGTAATTTATTAGATGCATGTTAGCCGTTCACATAATGAAAGTGTCATATTCCGATGAAATTTTAGTTTCTCGATACCTTCCTCTAGCAACTGGTTATGTTTATATATTTGGTCAATTCACTACAGGTCAGGCAATTGAATCTAAACATGGAAGTGATCATGGTGCAAACCCTCATACGGATTATGGAATGTTAACTCTTCTTTCAACAGATGGTACCCGTGGCCTGCAGGTGTGTGCGCATAATTCATCAGCTCTAGTTTCTTTATCATTTTAGCTAATCACACAACCATGCACACAAGCTCCCACCATGTTTGTGTAGTTGGCACCTGCATATATATTCTAGCTAGATTCTTACTCTACTCTGAGTGTACAGATATGCAGGGACAAGGATGGCCGTCCGCAGCTCTGGGAAGATGTTGATCACATTGATGGGTAAATACTTTTTTTCTGTGCTAATAAATTCCTTATACTGTCAGGCGCCCTTCATGGTCATTCTATTGCAAAACATACAAGTACATATTTAACCATCGTTAGTTTTCTTTGTTCATTAAATAACTCTTTGGGTTGTGTCTTCCCATGCTCCTTGGATTATTTTTTTGATCTTAAATATTCTAGCGTACTGTTGTACTTGCAGGGCACTTGTTGTGAACATTGGTGATTTGCTAGAAAGGTGGACAAATAATGTTTATAGGTACATTCTCTCTAAAGATTGTTGATCCTGAAGAACTCAGCTATCAGGGACATGTAGTGCATCTTTCACAAACATTGAATGAATAATTATGTTAAAAAAACATAATGCTTTCCAATAACATGATTTATTGGCTAACACCGTGATCATGTTTAAATAATGTCTTTGGATTAAAATCAGTATGTGAATTTATATATTTATGCATTTTCTTGTAGGTCTACCTTGCATCGTGTTTTGATGGTTGGCAAAGAGCGGTATTCAGTGAGTATACTAACTAACTGCTAAATTCACAACGTCTATGTTCGGCAATTTCAATAGTTAGCTCTTCGATTTATTTAAAAATCATCCAAAAATTGAATTTATCGTTACTTCAGTTTTCTTTGTCAAAATATCCACATAGTCATATTTGAATGCACATTATTATATATAAAGTAAATTTCATAACTACAGTTGATGAAATTAATATGATCAGCCTAGTGAAACTGCTACCAACCATGCATGCCTCTAGTCATGGGGTCAAGTGCTCCGGTTTGCATTTATTTTAAAGTCAACATTCATAATTTTTTAGTTGAAATTTAGAAAAATAGCTTGTATCAGTTACCTATGATAAAAATTCAAATCCAACAGCCAAAACCATCATTTTGTAGACACTAGATTTCTGGAGATTTATTCAGTTATCCATAATCTTGCCACGCATAAGAAAAAAATTACTCTTCGTCTCCTTCTCTGGCTGTTTCAATATGGCACCTCCTTTAATAGAACTAGAAATATACCCTGCGTGTTGCGATGGAAATCTCTTTAATAATTTTATTGTGTAAATAAAGGCATGTAAGACCGATGAAAATGAAGTTCTTTATAAAAAATATGGAAGATTCAATTAATCACAATTGTCGAAAGGCTAAATTTGATTAATGTGATTTTTTATATTTGATGATTGAAAAATTGTTATGTGGACAATTGGATGGATGAGAAATAGATGAGGTGGATATGATGCATGCAAGAAAATATTTGCTTGAATGTTAGTGGGATGACATGAACATTTGGTTGGCTAAGACAATGGATGATGTGGATGGCTTGCATGTTGAGATAGAAAATATTAAATGCATGTTAGTGAGGTTTTGCTTTATAAGACGTATATATAGATATATATATATAAATTAATGACTGACTATACACATATATACAACAATTGTAAATATATTTTATACAAGTTTCTTTCATGTATCAGGTGGTTTTCTTTGTTTGGCCAAGCCCAGATACCGTGGTTACATGCATAGAAAAAAATTTGCGGCGAGGCAAATCCACCAAGGTCCTCTTCTAAAATTATTTTCTGAATATTTTTTTTTTTGCCTATTATTGTATCTCATGCCTTTGAAAATTGGACACCTTTTCAGATACCCGCCTATTAGGAGTGACGAATACTTGGAGCAGAGACTAACTTCCACATACAACTACAAATAGACTACTCTATGGTTGTCATTCCTGGCTGTAGTCTGTTTGGTTTTATCAGAAGTTGCCAAAAGCTTTTTGTTGATGCAGTTGACTACCATAGTTGATCAATTATGGGGTGTAATCTCTATGTTTTTGTATTGGCTTAAATTGAGTTTCCTAATAAATTGGGTGTGATGTTGTTTGATGTATAAGACAATTTGGAATATGAGGTAGCGGGTATCGGCTATATAATATATATCGGCTATATAATTTGGACTTCTTAAAACTTGGGTCTTTTGGCATCGGTGATGGCCAACAAACTCGGTTTTGGGAGGACATTTTGATGGGTAATACTACACTTGCGAGTGAGTACCCATCTTTAAATGCTATTGCTTCTGATAAGCATCTTACCATTGCGTCTGTGTTCGGAAACAGTCCGATCAATCTTCATTTTAGAAGAAACAGTCCGAACTTTGGTTTCATTTAGTTGAAAGATTAATGCAAATTCAATTGACAGATGAGCCAGACAGGTTTAACTGGCATTTAACACCAACGGGAGTTTTTTCGGTTAAATCATACTACGCTGAATTAATGAATGGACACACAACATATTTGCGAAAATAATTGTGGAAATTGAAAGTTCCGTTAAAGATATGTATTTTTCCGTGGTTTTTGCATAGGAAAGAACTTTTGACCAAGGACAATCTAATTAAAAGAAAATGGATTGGGTGTAAAAAAGGCGTTTTTTGTGATACAGATGAGTCTGTTGAACACCTGTTTATATCTTGTCCTTTTGTACGTGATATTTGGCGTATGATACATTTTACATTTAACATTAAACCTCCTTCTAGTATTCCGAATCTGTTTGGAAGTTGGCTTAATGGGGTAGATAAGAGGTCCAAGGAGCTTATTCGGATTGGCACTGCGGCTGTTCTATGGGCTATTTGGAACTGCAACAATGATATTATATTTAACAAGGCAACACCTACTCATTATTTGCAGGTTATCAACAAGGCGACTTACTGGATCCACACGTGGTCATTTCTTCTCCCTGCAGAGCGACGTGGTCCCATGGATACCGAATGTACTCGAATGATGATGGTCGTACGGGCTATCTTCTGCCGGGGTGGGTGGCGACATCATAAGAGACTAGATAGATAGAGCTTTTTTTTAAGTGGTTGATTTTTGTATCTACTCTGAGTGATCCATGATTTGTAAACTTTGAGATACTATAAATTTTAATAATTGCGGTGGCTGTGTGCATCATTTTGATGCAGAGTCCGGGGATCCGCACCCTATTATCTAAAAACATATGTTTTAAGAATTACAGTCAGTTTTTGCATAAATATTCACATATCTTAGTTTCAGTGTAATGAGTTTTTATGCTTGTTTATCTTTTATTAGAAAGTATTCATGTTAAGAAGTAGCGAGAGCTTATCAACTGGATATACGTGCTCTATCTTTATGAACTCATGAAAATTCCTCAGTACAATTTGAGTGTGCTAATGCCTCTGGGAACAACGTCTAATAACCATAGCTACCTGATGCCAGATATACCTGACTACCTCCATCACGCCAAAGGGCGGCCGACAATCAAGGACTTGTGATTGGGAAATAAATATACACAACCCTTTGCATCAAGCATATTGTCCGTCAGTCCCCCCTGAGCATGGGCTAGCTCGGTCAGTCGGGGGGATCTTAATCTAACGGGGCATGTTTTGATAGTTAGTCGCTGATTATTCCAGGGCAGCCGTGCGATGCGGTGTGCTAGCAAGGCGCACCAGAGGCTGCAGCAAGACTGCAGCCGAGTGATTCGGTAGTCTAGCTAGTGGATGCATTGAGTCGTTATCTGCATGCTAAGTTAGTTAGTAGGTTAGCTGAAACGTTAGCCATCTGGCTGTGCATTCTAGTTGAGTTTGTTCGAGTGGTGGAGTGATTCCAGGTGGTGGACTTGGTGGCATGAGTTCATGGCCCAAGTGCTTGGGCCCTGTATATATATGTTGCATTCAGTTAATGAAAAAGGCAGCCGTGAGGACACCAGAAAAATGTAGTCTTTGTGTTCATCAAGGAAGAGCGTACTGGACAAAGCTTCGTGTGTTCTTCCTTGATGCGTGTGTGTGAGTTCATGTGTGTTTGAGAGAGACGAAAGTGAGAGTTAGAGAGTAGTATAGAGGTTGAAGAAGAAGAGAGCCTGCGAGATGCAGCTCCAACATTTGGTATCAGAGCCTGAACACATGAAGATCTGAGGCGACGGCGGAGACGCGGCAGACTCCATGTGAGGTGGAGACCGGCGGCGCAAGGAGGAGGCTGGTGACGGCTCGATCCTCGTACCCCCTAGTTTAACTGTTTAAGTCAGAGCCGTCAAACACTCTAAGCTATGCCTGGCGGCGCCAGCACTCCAGCCTTTTTTCCGCGTAGACCTCCGGGATAATCAACTGGGAGTACTGGTCAAGCGCTGGTCGGCAAGCATGCATACGCTCACAACACAGGAAAACTGAATTTGGGTGTCGGCCTCAGGCCATGCTAACGGTAATAAATTTATAGGCTTTGGCTTTTGGTAGTGGCCGATGTCTCCTACTCCCTTCAGTTCCACCCAAAGTTGTGCTGCCCGGTCGGCGACCGTAGCTCTTCCTTGTTGGAATAGGCTTGTGTGTCTGATGTGGGTGTATCTTCGGGTGCTCCATCATGAGTATATCTGGTGCACGTACAAGCTAGGACCCAGGGATAAGCCCGTCAGGGTCCACGATCAAGGCCCACGAAGGGGCCCGAGAAGATGGCGTACGCCCCAAGATTAGTAAAACTTAAGTCGGCAGAAACATAACTTACTTGTAAACCTAGTCGATTGCGAATCCCCGAGACCTAGCCTCCTATATAAAGGTTGGGAGGGCCGCCGATCTAAAGCATGCAATCCCCATACCATCTCGCCGGGACACCATTATAGCTCCTCTGTACACCTCATACATCAATAATCAGACAAGCATGAAGTAGGGTGTTACCCTCCGGGGGCCTGAACCTGGGTAAACCTTGCTTGTCAGCCGACGATACTACCGACACTACCACGTCTCTCCCCCTCAATCTCAACCATAGGTATCGAACCATGGGATTTGATGTGTTAGCCCCACGTCAATTGGCGCCGTCTGTGGAAAAGACTAGTGTTGGATCCGCGGTGTCGACGGCTCCATCGGCAAACGGCAACTCTCCGACCTCATCGACTTCACCAGCAAACGGCAACTCGCCGACTCCATCGATTCATTGCTCCGATGCACTTCGGCTCCTTTGGATTCAACCCACACCCGCCGATTACTCGCCCGGCGTTCGCGAACCTCCACTCAGGTGCAGATCTGACTTTTGGTAACTTCAATTTCCATATTAGTCGTTGGGAACACATAACTTGACAGACCCGCGTCAACTCGCGGCGATCGCACCCGCGTCTCCATCGGCTACCTCTGCACCGACTGTGGTATCTACCGCACCTTCATGGACTGTGCATTCATCGCCTGCATTATCTGCAAAATTCGCACCGTCGTCTCCATGAGGCGCGTCTTCCTCGACAGCTTCACCAAACTCTCCATCGGCATCTCTCGACTCACATGGCGAAGTCGAGGAGGAAGTCGAGTGCGCTTGCCAGTCGAGGAGGAAGTCGTTGACTCATGTTCTGACCAAGCTGCCGTCCGCCATGGCTGCAGTCTCGTGCGCGAGCTGCTGCACTTGGGCTCGGTCCGCTCCCCATCGCACACCAGCACCACCGGAAATCAAACGAAAGAAAGAATTTATCTGCAACGAGCGGCGGCAGTGAATCGAAGAAAGGGGATCGAGAAGACAGAGTGGTGAGGGAGAGAGAAGATAGGATATGGTCTGTGTGGCTGTGCGTGGCTGTGCATACGTGAAAATAGAAGATAGGATAGGGAGAGAGAGAAGACAGCGTACGTGTGTGTGGCTGTGCGTGTTTTTTTCTTTTGAATTTGTGTGGCTGTGCGTGTTCGCGTGAGAGATAGGGTAGATGAGAGAGAAAATAGATCTCAGATCCCGACTTTTCTGTGGCGCACGTAACAATGTGCGGCACAGAAATCCCGACTTTCTGTGGCGCACGGGGCTGGGTGCGCCACAGAAAGCAGATTTCTGTGGCGCACCGGACTGGGTGCGCCACAGAAAGCACTATTTCTGTGGCGCACGATTTCTGTGGCGCATCAGCCCGGTGCGTCACAGAAACCTGACTTTCTGTGGCGCACTTGATTTCGGTGCAATTCTGTGGCGCATCAAAAAAACGTGCGCCACAGAAATAATTTCTGTGGCGCACGGCAAATAGGTGCGCCACAAAATGCCATTCTATAGAAAGGCAGTTTCCTGCTAGTGTTGGATGCTTCTGGCGACGGTGGCATTGGTCCTGCCATCATTTATTGCTGCCAGGCTGGCTGGCTGCATCGAATGGACCTGCTTAGCTATAAGAGCCAGGAAGGCCTCTTGAGAAATCCACAGCATGCGTTTCTCTTCAGCTAAAGAACAAAGAAAGGAAGAGAGCTGGATGGAGACCTGCTGCTAGCTTGCTCTTGCACATCTGGTCTTCTCCCAATCGGCTGCTTAGGAGGAATCTGCCGTCTGCAGATTCATCGCGGCTCTCGGCCATCAATTTGCAGCAACTGAGAGAGTTCGAGTCGTACAAGCGGTGCGCTCAATTTTCTGCATAATAGGTGAGTACTCATCTTGACTTGTTCAGATATTACTTTGTTATTATTATAAATCATATCGTACTAGTACTAGTATTATTTAGCGTTTAGGAAGGCAAACCTCCTGGCCTCTAAGAGAGTTCCAGTCTTGGTGAATATTGGCTATGAGTAGCACCGCCGCCTCGCAACGTTGGCACTTCAGAAAGAGACTCCAAATTAATTGGCTCTGTAGCTAGGTGCATAGGGGTTGGGGGCATTCTGAGATAAGAAGTTGTTTGGTGGCCTGTATTCACTGGGGCAGGCTGAGCTGAAAGTCAGAAACACGAAATCACAACTAGGACCAAATTCTTACAGAAAGGACCTTGACCAAAAATTAAAAAAGCAAACAGGTCCGAATCAGTCTTGCATAGTTGCGTGCAGGCGCAGGAGCAGGCTCGCGGCGGCTACACACCCTCAGATAAGATAACCCTGCCGCCGGCCGATGGACTCCCCTTCCTCCTCCGCGGCGGGGGAGAACCTGGCGGTGTTCTGGCACGAGGGCATGCTGGCCCACGACACCGGCCGCGGCGTCTTCGACACGGGCCACGACCCGGGCTTCCTCGACGTGCTCGACAACCACCTGGAGAACGCCGACCGCGTCCGCAACATGGTCTCCATCCTCCGCCGCGGGCCCATCGCGCCGTTCCTCTCCTGGCACTCCGGCAGCCCCGCCCACGCCACCGACCTCCTCTCCTTCCACACCCCAGGTACTACTGGTATCCCCAAATCACCCCGCAAAAAATCATCTGACCTAGACTAGAGCTCTTATCGGCTTTGTTATTCGTATACCGTTGGTCCTGTTTAAATCACATCGACTCGTGTTGGGGTTACATCTAGATGGTGTTTGCATTGCAATACAAGTGTATTCTGTAACTTGTTAGGCCTCATATTGTTGATCTTGTTTAAATCAATCACCCCAACTCATGTTGTGATACATCTAGATCGTGTTTGCATTGCAATAGAAATCTATGCTGTAACTTGTTAGGCCGCATCTAATCATTTTCATGTTCATGGCGGAAATGAACCGCATTCCTGTAAAACTCCCACCAACTTCTTGTGTTCCGAACATACCCTTAATAATCTTTTTATGGCTGACAGAATACATTGACGAGCTCGTGCAAGCGAACGCAAAGGGAGCCACAAAATTATGCGCATCAACTTTCCTGAACCCCGGCTCATGGGGCGCAGCCCTTCTAGCCGCCGGAACAACCTTATCAGCTGCGAGGCACATACTAGACGGGAACGGGAAGATAGCCTACTCGTTGGTCCGTCCCCCTGGCCACCACGCGCAACCGGACCGCGCCGATGGCTTCTGCTTCCTGAACAACGCTGGGCTTGCCGTGCATCTGGCTCTGGATTCTGGCCGCTGCACAAAGGTCGCCGTTGTTGACATTGATGTGCACTATGGGAATGGCACGGCAGAGGGCTTCTATCGGACGGACAACGTGTTGACGATATCTCTTCATATGAATCATGGGTCTTGGGGCCCGTCGCATCCACAAAGTGGTTCGGTTGATGAGATTGGGGAAGGCAAGGGGCTTGGGTACAATCTGAACATACCTTTGCCTAATGGGAGTGGGGATGCAGGGTATGAATATGCGATGAATGAATTGGTTGTTCCGGCTATTGACAAGTTTCAGCCCCAGCTTTTGGTTTTTGTCATTGGTCAAGATTCTAGCGCGGTAAGTTGAGGTTATGTCATTTTTTTTATACTGGTTCATCACATGTTCTATTTATCAGTCTTGCTAAATTATTTGCAGTTGCAGATTGTAGCAGTTTTAATACATTGATAACTAAAATTGTAGTTAACACTTACCATCTTGTGTAAAAAAATAGATTGCTTAGGAGGAACAAGGCAACTTTTGCATGATAGAAGAAATAGGCACCAAAATTTGAATAGGGGAGAATTCAAACCTCAGTGGCAGCCACACCTGAGTCAGGCTAAGTTACCCTACTTGCTGTCTTCTATAAACCTTACTGTCAGGGCCTCCCCTACAGTTTTCAGATTAAAAAAAATGTATACACCGTACCAAAGGAAACAACAAGTATGCATTTGCAAATGAGGATGACTAGATGTATAGTGATTATATAGTTTTCTTTCTGCTAATGTTAGTTAATATGATTCTAGGATCATGGAATTAAAGTTATATACTAAATCGTATTTAGCACGTTATGGGTGGAAAATTATAATTAAAACTTGTACCTTGATGATTGAAGAAAAGAGGCATGCATGATTAAACTATATGACTCCGTTAGACTCTGAGTAACTAATTGTGAGTTTTGTCTGATGCAGTTTGATCCAAATGGAAGACAATGCCTGACCATGGCTGGTTATAGGAGAATTGGACAAATAATGAGGAGCATGGCCGATCGGCACAGCAATGGGCAAATGCTGATTGTCCAGGAAGGGGGTTACCACATGACCTACTCAGCATACTGTCTGCATGCGACACTAGAAGGTGTTCTGAACCTTGAAGCCCCATTGCTGGATGACCCAATCGCCTATTACCCGGAGGATGAGAAGTACACCATGAAAGTTGTCGATGTCATGAAGAAATGCTGGAGAGAATCCATTCCCTTCTTAAAGGACATTTAGATACGCATACATCTCTTCGACATAGCGACGGTGAACAACCTCAGTTTAAAATCATGTCATAGTCTATGTTGATCATAGACCCTGACAGTGTCTGTCTGTCAGTTTCGTCAGGTTCAGTTTAGCAGGAATAAGAACGGCATGATCGTGAGACTTGTTCACGGCATGGCATGTCATAGGATACTTAGCTCGTTTGATTTCAGTTAAGTAGATTAGGCCGCACGGCTCGCACCATGGGATGGCATGGACTAAATTAGTCTATCTCTATATGAAAGGTGGCCGCATCATCCATTATTTAAGCCATTCATTTATCCATGTTATCACCACATCATCCACTATTTAAGACATTCATTTATCCACTTTATTCTTTATTTATTACTGATATTCATCCATAAATGCATATATCTTTGAGTTTTTATACTACTAGAAGGTTCCCGCGGAACGCGCAATGTATCTTTCTATTTTATACAAAATCAAAACCATTTAATTTTGGCGTTCTACCTAATCAAATAAGCCAATGTGAATGACTTATCTAGAAGGGGCCATAGCTTTTTATGAGATTTAATAGTGCTGCGTGTTAACTTTTTTTTTTGATTATTGTACTAGTATTCATACATAAGCTAGGAAAATACAAGATTGGAACGCACACAAATACGAGTACAACAAAAGAGGATACAGATGGTGAACCAGCACCCAACCAAACACAAAAAGGACCTCAAACACTGAAACGCCTGGTCCATCTTCAACCTCATGGCTCCCGGACGAGCACATCCAGCATCGGCAAGAACAACCACGCCATCGGAGCCGCACCATGGAGCAGAAAGAGCCCTTACGTGTGTGTGGCTGTGCGTGTTTTTTTCTTTTGAATTTGTGTGGCTGTGCGTGTTCGCGTGAGAGATAGGTAGATGAGAGAGAAAATAGATCTCAGATCCCGACTTTTCTGTGGCGCACGTAACAATGTGCGGCACAGAAATCCCGACTTTCTGTGGCGCACGGGGCTGGGTGCGCCACAGAAAGCAGATTTCTGTGGCGCACCGGACTGGGTGCGCCACAGAAAGCACTATTTCTGTGGCGCACGATTTCTGTGGCGCATCAGCCCGGTGCGTCACAGAAACCTGACTTTCTGTGGCGCACTTGATTTCGGTGCAATTCTGTGGCGCATCAAAAAACGTGCGCCACAGAAATAATTTCTGTGGCGCACGGCAAATAGGTGCGCCACAAAATGCCATTCTATAGAAAGGCAGTTTCCTGCTAGTGTTGGATGCTTCTGGCGACGGTGGCATTGGTCCTGCCATCATTTATTGCTGCCAGGCTGGCTGGCTGCATCGAATGGACCTGCTTAGCTATAAGAGCCAGGAAGGCCTCTTGAGAAATCCACAGCATGCGTTTCTCTTTAGCTAAAGAACAAAGAAAGGAAGAGAGCTGGATGGAGACCTGCTGCTAGCTTGCTCTTGCACATCTGGTCTTCTCCCAATCGGCTGCTTAGGAGGAATCTGCCGTCTGCAGATTCATCGCGGCTCTCGGCCATCAATTTGCAGCAACTGAGAGAGTTCGAGTCGTACAAGCGGTGCGCTCAATTTTCTGCATAATAGGTGAGTACTCATCTTGACTTGTTCAGATATTACTTTGTTATTATTATAAATCATATCGTACTAGTACTAGTATTATTTAGCGTTTAGGAAGGCAAACCTCCTGGCCTCTAAGAGAGTTCCAGTCTTGGTGAATATTGGCTATGAGTAGCACCGCCGCCTCGCAACGTTGGCACTTCAGAAAGAGACTCCAAATTAATTGGCTCTGTAGCTAGGTGCATAGGGGTTGGGGGCATGCTGAGATAAGAAGTTGTTTGGTGGCCTGTATTCACTGGGGCAGGCTGAGCTGAAAGTCAGAAACACGAAATCACAACTAGGACCAAATTCTTACAGAAAGGACCTTGACCAAAAATTAAAAAAGCAAACAGGTCCGAATCAGTCTTGCATAGTTGCGTGCAGGCGCAGGAGCAGGCTCGCGGCGGCTACACACCCTCAGATAAGATAACCCTGCCGCCAGCCGATGGACTCCCCTTCCTCCTCCGCGGCGGGGGAGAACCTGGCGGTGTTCTGGCACGAGGGCATGCTGGCCCACGACACCGGCCGCGGCGTCTTCGACACGGGCCACGACCCGGGCTTCCTCGACGTGCTCGACAACCACCTGGAGAACGCCGACCGCGTCCGCAACATGGTCTCCATCCTCCGCCGCGGGCCCATCGCGCCGTTCCTCTCCTGGCACTCCGGCAGCCCCGCCCACGCCACTGACCTCCTCTCCTTCCACACCCCAGGTACTACTGGTATCCCCAAATCACCCCGCAAAAAATCATCTGACCTAGACTAGAGCTCTTATCGGCTTTGTTATTCGTATACCGTTGGTCCTGTTTAAATCACATCGACTCGTGTTGGGGTTACATCTAGATGGTGTTTGCATTGCAATACAAGTGTATTCTGTAACTTGTTAGGCCTCATATTGTTGATCTTGTTTAAATCAATCACCCCAACTCATGTTGTGATACATCTAGATCGTGTTTGCATTGCAATAGAAATCTATGCTGTAACTTGTTAGGCCGCATCTAATCATTTTCATGTTCATGGCGGAAATGAACCGAATTCCTGTAAAACTCCCACCAACTTCTTGTGTTCCGAACATACCCTTAATAATCTTTTTATGGCTGACAGAATACATTGACGAGCTCGTGCAAGCGAACGCAAAGGGAGCCACAAAATTATGCGCATCAACTTTCCTGAACCCCGGCTCATGGGGCGCAGCCCTTCTAGCCGCCGGAACAACCTTATCAGCTGCGAGGCACATACTAGACGGGAACGGGAAGATAGCCTACTCGTTGGTCCGTCCCCCTGGCCACCACGCGCAACCGGACCGCGCCGATGGCTTCTGCTTCCTGAACAACGCTGGGCTTGCCGTGCATCTGGCTCTGGATTCTGGCCGCTGCACAAAGGTCGCCGTTGTTGACATTGATGTGCACTATGGGAATGGCACGGCAGAGGGCTTCTATCGGACGGACAACGTGTTGACGATATCTCTTCATATGAATCATGGGTCTTGGGGCCCGTCGCATCCACAAAGTGGCTCGGTTGATGAGATTGGGGAAGGCAAGGGGCTTGGGTACAATCTGAACATACCTTTGCCTAATGGGAGTGGGGATGCAGGGTATGAATATGCGATGAATGAATTGGTTGTTCCGGCTATTGACAAGTTTCAGCCCCAGCTTTTGGTTTTTGTCATTGGTCAAGATTCTAGCGCGGTAAGTTGAGGTTATGTCATTTTTTTATACTGGTTCATCACATGTTCTATTTATCAGTCTTGCTAAATTATTTGCAGTTGCAGATTGTAGCAGTTTTAATACATTGATAACTAAAATTGTAGTTAACACTTACCATCTTGTGTAAAAAAATAGATTGCTTAGGAGGAACAAGGCAACTTTTGCATGATAGAAGAAATAGGCACCAAAATTTGAATAGGGGAGAATTCAAACCTCAGTGGCAGCCACACCTGAGTCAGGCTAAGTTACCCTACTTGCTGTCTTCTATAAAACCTTACTGTCAGGGCCTCCCCTACAGTTTTCAGATTAAAAAAAATGTATACACCGTACCAAAGGAAACAACAAGTATGCATTTGCAAATGAGGATGACTAGATGTATAGTGATTATATAGTTTTCTTTCTGCTAATGTTAGTTAATATGATTCTAGGATCATGGAATTGAAGTTATATACTAAATCGTATTTAGCACGTTATGGGTGGAAAATTATAATTAAAACTTGTACCTTGATGATTGAAGAAAAGAGGCATGCATGATTAAACTATATGACTCCGTTAGACTCTGAGTAACTAATTGTGAGTTTTGTCTGATGCAGTTTGATCCAAATGGAAGACAATGCCTGACCATGGCTGGTTATAGGAGAATTGGACAAATAATGAGGAGCATGGCCGATCGG
Organism: Poa pratensis; assembly: GCA_947311845.1. Taxonomy (NCBI): domain Eukaryota; kingdom Viridiplantae; phylum Streptophyta; class Magnoliopsida; order Poales; family Poaceae; genus Poa; species Poa pratensis. Next base: position 27,949,619 of record CAMZMU010000120.1, on the reverse strand, counting down.
CACAGCAATGGGCAAATGCTGATTGTCCAGGAAGGGGGTTACCACATGACCTACTCAGCATACTGTCTGCATGCGACACTAGAAGGTGTTCTGAACCTTGAAGCCCCATTGCTGGATGACCCAATCGCCTATTACCCGGAGGATGAGAAGTACACCATGAAAGTTGTCGATGTCATGAAGAAATGCGGGAGAGAATCCATTCCCTTCTTAAAGGACATTTAGATACGCATACATCTCTTCGACATAGCGACGGTGAACAACCTCAGTTTAAAATCATGTCATAGTCTATGTTGATCATAGACCCTGACAGTGTCTGTCTGTCAGTTTCGCCAGGTTCAGTTTAGCAGGAATAAGAACGGCATGATCGTGAGACTTGTTCACGGCATGGCATGTCATAGGATACTTAGCTCGTTTGATTTCAGTTAAGTAGATTAGGCCGCACGGCTCGCACCATGGGATGGCATGGACTAAATTAGTCTATCTCTATATGAAAGGTGGCCGCATCATCCATTATTTAAGCCATTCATTTATCCATGTTATCACCACATCATCCACTATTTAAGACATTCATTTATCCACTTTATTCTTTATTTATTACTGATATTCATCCATAAATGCATATATCTTTGAGTTTTTATACTACTAGAAGGTTCCCGCGGAACGCGCAATGTATCTTTCTATTTTATACAAAATCAAAACCATTTAATTTTGGCGTTCTACCTAATCAAATAAGCCAATGTGAATGACTTATCTAGAAGGGGCCATAGCTTTTTATGAGATTTAATAGTGCTGCGTGTTAACTTATTTTTTTTGATTATTGTACTAGTATTCATACATAAGCTAGGAAAATACAAGATTGGAACGCACACAAATACGAGTACAACAAAAGAGGATACAGATGGTGAACCAGCACCCAACCAAACACAAAAAGGACCTCAAACACTGAAACGCCTGGTCCATCTTCAACCTCATGGCTCCCGGACGAGCACATCCAGCATCGGCAAGAACAACCACGCCATCGGAGCCGCACCATGGAGCAGAAAGAGCCCCTACGTGTGTGTGGCTGTGCGTGTTTTTTTCTTTTGAATTTGTGTGGCTGTGCGTGTTCGCGTGAGAGATAGGGTAGATGAGAGAGAAAATAGATCTCAGATCCCGACTTTTCTGTGGCGCACGTAACAATGTGCGGCACAGAAATCCCGACTTTCTGTGGCGCACGGGGCTGGGTGCGCCACAGAAAGCAGATTTCTGTGGCGCACCGGACTGGGTGCGCCACAGAAAGCACTATTTCTGTGGCGCACGATTTCTGTGGCGCATCAGCCCGGTGCGTCACAGAAACCTGACTTTCTGTGGCGCACTTGATTTCGGTGCAATTCTGTGGCGCATCAAAAAACGTGCGCCACAGAAATAATTTCTGTGGCGCACGGCAAATAGGTGCGCCACAAAATGCCATTCTATAGAAAGGCAGTTTCCTGCTAGTGTTGGATGCTTCTGGCGACGGTGGCATTGGTCCTGCCATCATTTATTGCTGCCAGGCTGGCTGGCTGCATCGAATGGACCTGCTTAGCTATAAGAGCCAGGAAGGCCTCTTGAGAAATCCACAGCATGCGTTTCTCTTTAGCTAAAGAACAAAGAAAGGAAGAGAGCTGGATGGAGACCTGCTGCTAGCTTGCTCTTGCACATCTGGTCTTCTCCCAATCGGCTGCTTAGGAGGAATCTGCCGTCTGCAGATTCATCGCGGCTCTCGGCCATCAATTTGCAGCAACTGAGAGAGTTCGAGTCGTACAAGCGGTGCGCTCAATTTTCTGCATAATAGGTGAGTACTCATCTTGACTTGTTCAGATATTACTTTGTTATTATTATAAATCATATCGTACTAGTACTAGTATTATTTAGCGTTTAGGAAGGCAAACCTCCTGGCCTCTAAGAGAGTTCCAGTCTTGGTGAATATTGGCTATGAGTAGCACCGCCGCCTCGCAACGTTGGCACTTCAGAAAGAGACTCCAAATTAATTGGCTCTGTAGCTAGGTGCATAGGGGTTGGGGGCATGCTGAGATAAGAAGTTGTTTGGTGGCCTGTATTCACTGGGGCAGGCTGAGCTGAAAGTCAGAAACACGAAATCACAACTAGGACCAAATTCTTACAGAAAGAACCTTGACCAAAAATTAAAAAAGCAAACAGGTCCGAATCAGTCTTGCATAGTTGCGTGCAGGCGCAGGAGCAGGCTCGCGGCGGCTACACACCCTCAGATAAGATAACCCTGCCGCCGGCCGATGGACTCCCCTTCCTCCTCCGCGGCGGGGGAGAACCTGGCGGTGTTCTGGCACGAGGGCATGCTGGCCCACGACACCGGCCGCGGCGTCTTCGACACGGGCCACGACCCGGGCTTCCTCGACGTGCTCGACAACCACCTGGAGAACGCCGACCGCGTCCGCAACATGGTCTCCATCCTCCGCCGCGGGCCCATCACGCCGTTCCTCTCCTGGCACTCCGGCAGCCCCGCCCACGCCACTGACCTCCTCTCCTTCCACACCCCAGGTACTACTGGTATCCCCAAATCACCCCGCAAAAAATCATCTGACCTAGACTAGAGCTCTTATCGGCTTTGTTATTCGTATACCGTTGGTCCTGTTTAAATCACATCGACTCGTGTTGGGGTTACATCTAGATGGTGTTTGCATTGCAATACAAGTGTATTCTGTAACTTGTTAGGCCTCATATTGTTGATCTTGTTTAAATCAATCACCCCAACTCATGTTGTGATACATCTAGATCGTGTTTGCATTGCAATAGAAATCTATGCTGTAACTTGTTAGGCCGCATCTAATCATTTTCATGTTCATGGCGGAAATGAACCGAATTCCTGTAAAACTCCCACCAACTTCTTGTGTTCCGAACATACCCTTAATAATCTTTTTATGGCTGACAGAATACATTGACGAGCTCGTGCAAGCGAACGCAAAGGGAGCCACAAAATTATGCGCATCAACTTTCCTGAACCCCGGCTCATGGGGCGCAGCCCTTCTAGCCGCCGGAACAACCTTATCAGCTGCGAGGCACATACTAGACGGGAACGGGAAGATAGCCTACTCGTTGGTCCGTCCCCCTGGCCACCACGCGCAACCGGACCGCGCCGATGGCTTCTGCTTCCTGAACAACGCTGGGCTTGCCGTGCATCTGGCTCTGGATTCTGGCCGCTGCACAAAGGTCGCCGTTGTTGACATTGATGTGCACTATGGGAATGGCACCGCAGAGGGCTTCTATCGGACGGACAACGTGTTGACGATATCTCTTCATATGAATCATGGGTCTTGGGGCCCGTCGCATCCACAAAGTGGCTCGGTTGATGAGATTGGGGAAGGCAAGGGGCTTGGGTACAATCTGAACATACCTTTGCCTAATGGGAGTGGGGATGCAGGGTATGAATATGCGATGAATGAATTGGTTGTTCCGGCTATTGACAAGTTTCAGCCCCAGCTTTTGGTTTTTGTCATTGGTCAAGATTCTAGCGCGGTAAGTTGAGGTTATGTCATTTTTTTTATACTGGTTCATCACATGTTCTATTTATCAGTCTTGCTAAATTATTTGCAGTTGCAGATTGTAGCAGTTTTAATACATTGATAACTAAAATTATAGTTAACACTTACCATCTTGTGTAAAAAAATAGATTGCTTAGGAGGAACAAGGCAACTTTTGCATGATAGAAGAAATAGGCACCAAAATTTGAATAGGGGAGAATTCAAACCTCAGTGGCAGCCACACCTGAGTCAGGCTAAGTTACCCTACTTGCTGTCTTCTATAAAACCTTACTGTCAGGGCCTCCCCTACAGTTTTCAGATTAAAAAAAATGTATACACCGTACCAAAGGAAACAACAAGTATGCATTTGCAAATGAGGATGACTAGATGTCACTACTAGAAAAATGGCCTTTAGTCGCGGTTCCAGAGGACCTTTTGTCGCGGTTGGACAACCGCGACTAGGCTGGCGGGACTAAAGCCCCCACCCTTTAGTCGCGGCGGATTCCGAACCGCGACTAGAGGTCCCTCCACGTGGCTTTAGGGGGACGTGGGGTGTTGGGACCTTTGGTCCCGGTTGGTAGCACCAACCGGGACCAAAGGGTTTTGGTTTTTTTTTCTTTTTCGATTTAATTGCAGGGTTTAGGGTTTATATATGCCGGGGTTTGGTTATAGCTAGGTTCCCGTGTCCCGTGGTAACGGTAACCCTTCCCGTTGCGATGACGGTTACGGTGACGGTAACCGTTACGGTAACCGTGACGGTTACCGTTACGGTAACCGTAAAGTTTTCGATGTCGTAACCGTTCCCGTGTCGTATGAAGTCGATGCACATATTTATAACACATACAATTAAATTAAGTAATACTTGAAGATCGTAGACAAGAGTTCGTTGATGCGCCAAGAGTTATCGTAGTACAAGAGTTGAAGCAAAACAACAAGTTACTTTAACGATTTCATGCTTTCAGCATCGTAGTACTCTCCTTTCTCCTGTAAGGCCTCTGAAAGGTAAAATCCCGCCAATTCCTCTCCAATTGCTCTGAAGCGGTGGTCGAGTGGTAGCCTCTCGCGCTTTTTTGCCAACTCTGCATCCTTTCTCATATTCCATTTCTCGGTGACTAATACATATATATACTCGCAAACGAAGAATCCACAGTACTCAGTTTCCTTTGGTTGCTCCATGCAAGACTATACAAGAATAGATTTCAGTCAATAATAATGAAGTATGCATGAGAAATGTTGTGTGGACGAAGAGGTAGCAGTACTTACTTGGTTTAACTTCCAATCCAGCTTTTGGCGCCACCCACCTTCAGGATCTTCCGCTCGAAACCTTTCCCAAACTCTGCCCGACAAAGAACATTCACAAATGAGTTATTCGTTAATGACTTGACATCAAGATATGAATGACAGAGGCGGTAAGAAATGAATGTACCTTGCTAGTAAGTCGAAACAACTCCTGTATTTGTCAGGATGATACCTCAATGAGTCAAGTGAATGAATAAGTCCTTCGTGATGTCTAATGACAAGAAGAATCCAGTGGTAGCTGGGCACAGTCATGCATAACTCATCAGTTGAACTTAACATCGGGTGAGCAAATTAGAATGTGTAGAAGACACTAAAACTTACCCGAAGTGGTAAGGCCAATATATAGTTCTTTTGTCGCGGTATCGCTTGAACACCCTTAGCAAATCATCCGGTGTGTTCTTGTTATACAAGGGATTTATTATGGTTTCTTCGTTATATTTATCCGGGTCAATGAACCCAATGTCATGCTGGTTCAGCTTTTTGAGCTCGAGCATCTTCAATCTGCATAATATAGCACACAAAAGATTAAAGTGAGAATAATTACAAACAATGAACGAGACTAGGTAAAGACTTAAATAAATCACTTACAGGCAATAGGAACTCATGATAGATTTGTCGAGTGCCCGCAGATTGTATAGCTGAAAAAGTTCGCTAAACGTAACAGTGTGATTGTAGTCTTCTAAGAAGTGCTCATCGTCTTCCCTACATTTCAGAACGATAGCAGATGTCTTCTTTGCATTTTTCATGTACCATTGATGCAGAGTACGCATTTTTGTTGGAAGGCCCCTGATTTGCACCAAAGCTTTCCCCGGAACGAAGTTTCTTACTGGAGGAGCTGGTGGTGCAGTCTCAAAATTCAATCTCGAAGCATATTCATCTATAGGCATTTGCGCTTCGGCGGCAAGACGACGGATTACCTCTATGTCAAACACCATCGCTCTTTAGGGTCAGATTGTACTGGTTGTTTTCCGCGCTGGGGAACTCGACTATCTTTGTTCGTCGGCGGCGGGACAATTAGCGGGGGGACAGAACGTACGGGTTGTTCTCCGAGCTGGGGAACTTGTTTACCTATCTTCGGCGGCGGTGGGACCGATGGTGCTGCTTTTGTAGCTTCCTTCGCCGGCGGGACCGATGGTGCTGCTTGTTTTTCGTTTGCCGCCGGCGGCGGGACTGACTCTGCGTCTTGTTCACCTTTCTTCGGCGCCTCCGCCGCCGTCACCTCGTCATATGACTTCTGAATAGAACGGACATAGTCAGATGGCGGCTTCTCTGGAGGGACATATAAGTTGTCAATGACTTTATGACAAGCCGCTGCAGTATAGCCCTCGGTAAATGTTGGCGGCGGCACTTTCGGTGCGAACAATGATTTATTATGCTCCTCGATGGCTGCTTCGTTTTGGTCAAGAGTCTTCTGCCAAGGTTGCCTCAGATCAGGCGTTCTGGCCCTTTTAGCAGGTCGCCTCTTGACCGGGGAAGACGCGCGCCTTCTCCGTTTAAGCGGTACGGACACTTCCGGTGGGGGGTTCCGTACCGGAGATGGAGATGGAGATGGACTTTGCTGACTGAGATGGTCCTCTAGATTATTTTCCGGTGTGGGGTCCCTGTCACGCGGTGCCGGAGATGGATGTGTCTCATCGATACCCCGGCAGGGTGGGCTTTGCTGAGTCGGTGGCTTTGAGAACTTGATGTATTTCTTGTTCCACTGGACGAAACCACCCTTGACATCGCACAATGCCTCCTCACCGTTACCTCCAGGAATCTCAAGAGCCAATGATTCCGATTCCGGCACAATTTCATCCACCCCGACAACAGCATAGCCAGGATGAATGACACCATTATGGTAGCTTGCTGTGTCGACAATCGGTAAAGCATAGCCGACCGCCACCTTCATGGATATGTTGCTCACAGGCGTATGTAGCTCACATGGTGTCGGTTCCGTGATATCATCCACGGGGTAGCGAGCATCGAGTTCTAGTTGCGTGGAACCCACGCTGCTTCTAAGCTGAGATCGAGCATCCACGACTTCAGGATCTTGGGGCTGCTGCACCTGGCGTTCATTAATGAGTTGCTTCATCTGCCGTTCCAAATTCGCTATCCGCTCTTCACCCTGCTTCTTCTTTCTTGCACGGCTTCTATAAGTGTCAACGTGCTGCGGATACTGTTTTTTCAAGGTGGCACCGCCGGGTAAGCCTCGTAAACGTCCCCAGTGTTCAGGTTTCCCTAGGGCCCGTGCCAGCTCGTCTTCCTCTCTATAGGGTTCCCACGTACCCGCTAGAACTTCCTTTATTGCATCTTCAATTTTTGGGACCATGGCTACTACTGTTGCCTTGTATTTTTCAACCCTCGGGACAATCTTCCCTTCCTCGTTCAACGTTGCGCCATGCGCGAACAACCAGAATTTGGACCTTTCGGGCCAGCTGTATGTCTGTGGAGTGAAACCTGCAGCCACGAGTTTATCTTCCATGGCTAGCCACTTAGGAATGGCTAACCTGTACCCACCTGGCCCCAAGTTATGGTGGTGTGTCTTACTCGCAGCATTTAGCTTATTTTTTTCCGATCGGGCCACAGCCGCAACCGAGGTCTTATACGCCTTAAAGGCTTCCCAGTGATCTCTTAGCTTCACCAGTTTTTTTTGACTGAAATCTGGATCAACCTTTTCATATTTTGCCCATAATGTTTGCTTATATTTCCGAAAGGCGTCGGCCATCTTGGAGAGAGTCCAGTGCTTGAGTTTCAACTTCAAGGCGGGCTCAATACCATCCGGGAGGTTAAAATGCTGCAAGAGTGTGTCAAAGCAGAAATCTTTATAATGCTGGTGGACATAGCAAGGGTCATCCTCGGCAACGCCTGCTGGCTTAAGCCATTCTGCTATGGAGATCGGGACCTCGTCCCTAACAATAACTCCAGCTTGACTAATATATTTTCTGCGGTTCTCTATCGGTTCCACCGGATCGCCATCTACATCAATTTTATAGATTGGTAACTTTGCATCTTCGCTACTCATTCTTTTCGCTGGGCCTCGAGGAGCTTGATTCTTAGCCTTTTTATGCAAGGTGGACGCCTAAAGTAAGAAATATAATGCGTTAATAAGTGCAATACAAATCAGTTAATGCATTTTGTGTTCAAGCAAATATAGAATTCATATATAAACCTCGAGGTGGAGGGCGTTCGAGGTGGAGGCTGTTATTTCTTCTTCCTCTAAAATACCCTCACCAGACGGGTTTAAAAATTGTGATGCAAATTGCTCAAAATCTAAGTTTCGATCGTCGACGGCGCCTTCTCCACCGGCAGCATTTGCATCGCGATGCTCAAAAATATCCTGCATGAATAAGTTTTCTCCTTCCTCGTCTCGCACAATTAAAGGGAGATCCATAGCTGAATGTTCCTACACGCAATAAATTTAACAAATTATGATAAACAATAATTTGATACAAAGTATCAAAGTGCTTGATACAAATCTATAAATTTACCTAGCTATATTGATCTACTAATAAAATGATTTCTACCTATATTGATATACTAATAAATTAACCTAAGTAAATTGACCTAACTAACTTATGATATACTAATAAAATGATTTCTAACTATATTGATCTAACTAAATTAACCTAAGTAAATTGACCTAACTAACTTATGATCACATATTCAAATTTTCTAAACAACTTCAAACATAGAAAATCAACTATAATGACAATTCACATAGCTCTAATAACCTAACTATAATGAAAAAAGGAAAAAACTTAACTAGACAAAATTTACATCTATTTTGCTAACACAAAATTGCATCTATTTTGCATCTATTTTTCCTAACACATTGCAATTAACCTAGTTCTAACACATTGCTAAAAAATTGATCAAAAGTTCTAACACATCTATTTTTTCTAACACATTTTTTCTAACACATCTATTTGATAAAATTGCATCTAGTTCTAACACTAGATAATAATTAACACTTAGATTTGTCATCCCCTGCAGTATTGAAAATTTTAATCACCTAACAGATAGAAGTGGAGTTGCATGGCTAAATAAAAGCAATACCTTGGTCGCCGGCGGCGGTGGGGTGGCTGGCGGCCAGGCCGACGTCGGCGAGCTCGGGAAGGAGGCGAGCCGGAGGTGGGGGCGGTCCCCTTGGTCGCCGGAGGGTGCGCGGGGCGTGGCGGCGGCGGCGGCGAGGCAGGGGAGGCCGGGAGACGGCGACCATGGCGCGGTGGCTAAGGGCGACTCAGGGGAGGGGAGACGGCGACCACGGCGCGGCGGCGGCGGCGGCGAGGCAGGGCAGGGGAGACGGCGCGGCGGAGCAGGGCTTCGCCGGCGTCGTCGGCGTCGTCGTGGGAGCCCGGAGGCGGCGGTTCGTCGTGGGATTTGGGGGGAGTTTGCGAAAAATTCGCAAACTCCCCCACTAAACGGCGCGGAATCGACCTCTAGTCGCGGTTGCTGGCTGCAACCGCGACTAAAGGGTCTTTAGTCGCGGTTGCAGCCAGCAACCGCGACTAGAGGTCGACCTGGGCCGCCAAAATTCTGGCGCCAAGCCCAGGGGGACCTCTAGTCGCGGTTGCTGGTGCAACCGCGACTAAAGGGCTTTTCTATTTTTTTTTTGTTTTTCTATTTTCTTTTCTTGTATTTGTTTTCATTTATGTACTTAGATTTTAATTCTTTTATATACTTAGATTTGTTTTCCTATTTTTCCTAGAAACTCACGAGCCACCGTCGGGCTGTATGCAGGGGAACTGTGTTTGGACGGTCGAAGCTGAGGTTTGAGAGGTTCCCACATGGACACAGTTACATAAAAGGTTTAATACATTATTACACATCACCAACAACATCCCTATGTATTGTTCACTTGTTCTTCTTGTGTGCCCCTTTCTTTTGAACGCGCCGTAACCATGGACAATCTTCTTGAAGTAACTTGATGGTTGGGTCAATGTTCACTTTGAAGGGCGGAATTTCATGAAACTTATTGTAATCTTCTGACATGTCTGTGTGGTCCTCCACTCCCACGATGTTTCTTTTACCTGAAAGAACTATGTGGCGCTTTGGCTCATCGTTTGATGTATTCGCTTGCTTATCTTTTCTTTTTGTTGGTAGGGTAGACATGTCCTTCACATAGAAAACCTGAGCCACTTCACTGGCTAGAATGAATGGTTCGTTCTCGTAATGAAGATTCTTGAAATCCACTGTAGTCATTCCGTACCGTGTGTCTACGGCTACACCGCCATCTAGGTTGAACCATTTGCACTTGAACAAAGGAATCTTAAATGAAGGTCCATAGGACAGTTCCCATATCTCCTCTATGTAACCATAATATGTTACCTTTTCCCCACTGCAGCCATCTATTGCATCAAAGCGGACACCACTGTTTTGGTTGGTGCTCTTTTTATCTTGGTCGGCCGTGTAAAATGTATTTCCATTTATCTCGTACCCTTTAAAAGTCAATATAGTCGAAGACGGTGTCTTGGCCAATAAGTATAGCTGTAGTTCATTTGTGGTGACATTCATCAGTCTTTTCTGTAACCAACCGCCAAAAGTCCTGATGTGTACTCCATCAATCTCATCTTCTGGGTATTTGGAGCGTAAATCATTCTTGTGTTGCTGGATATACGGAGCCACCAAGATGGAACTATGCAGAACTGTGTAGTGTGCTCGAGTGAAAGAATCCACGTCTTCACATATGATTGCTTTCTTTCCTAGCGTGCCTTTTCCACGCAGTCTCCCCTCATGACGCGATTGAGGAACACCAATCGACTTAAGATCAGGAATAAAGTCAACACAAAACTCAATGACCTCCTCAGTTCCATAGCCCTTGGAGATGCTTCCTTCTGGCCTAGCACGGTTATGAACGTATTTCTTTAAGACTCCCATAAACCTCTCGAAGGGGAACATGTTGTGTAGAAATACAGGACCGAGAACACGTATCTCTTCCACCAGGTGAACTAGAAGGTGCGTCATAATATTGAAGAAGGTTGGTGGGAACACCAACTCGAAGCTGACAAGACATTGGACCACATCATTCTCTAAATCTTTTAGAGTAAGTGGATTGATAACCTTCTGAGAAATTGCATTCAGGAATGCACATAGCTTCACAATGGGTACTCGAACATTTTCTTTTAGAAGTCCCCTCAATGCAACCGGAAGTAATTGTGTCATAATCACGTGACAGTCATGAGACTTCAGGTTCTGAAATTTTTGCTTTGCCATGTTTATTATTCCCTTTATATTCGACGAGAAGCCAGATGGAACCTTCATACTGCGAAGACATTCAAAAAATATTTTCTTCTCTTCTTTCGTAAGAGCATAGCTCGCAGGACCTTGATGATTATCAGAATGATCGTCGTCTCGTGAATGCATACGTCGATGGGCCTGTCTTGCTTCCGGTGTATCTTTTGACTTTCCATACACGCCCAACAAGTTAAGCAGGTTCAAGCAAAGATTTTTTGTCACGTGCATCACGTCGATTGCAGAGTGAACCTCTAGCATTATCCAATAGGGCAGCTCCCAAAATATAGATTTCTTCTTCCACATGGGAACGTGGTTCTGAGCGTCATTCGGAACAGATAGTGCTCCAGCACCCTTCCCAAATATTACTTTTAAATCCTTGACCATATCATGTATAACAGAACTAGAAGGTCGAGTAGGCTTCCGCCGAATATCTTCCTCACCTTTGTAATGTCGGCCTTCCTTTCTTCCTGCATGCCTCGGTACAAGCCATCGACGATGGCCCAGGTACACAATCTTGTTACCTATATGTTTACCTTGAGTCTCACCTAAACAATGCGTACATGCATTGTATCCCTTGTTTGACTGTCCTGAGATGTTACTAAGAGCAGGCCAATCATTGATGGTTACAAACAAGAGCGCTCGTAGATCAAATTCCGTTTGCTCGTGCTCATCCCACACACGCACACCTTCATCACTCCACAGCTGTAAAAGTTCTTCCACCAATGGCCTCAGATACACGTCAATGTCGTTGCCAGGTTGCTTCGGGCCTTGGATGAGCACTGGCATCATAATGAACTTCCGCTTCATGCACAACCAGGGAGGAAGGTTATATATACATAGAGTCACAGGCCAAGTGCTATGACTGGAGCTCTGCTCTCCAAATGGATTAAATCCATCTGTACTTAGACCAAATCTTAAGTTCCTAGCGTCATCCGAAAATTTCGGGAACACTCTGTCGATTTTTCTCCACTGGGACCCATCAGCGGGGTGTCTCATCATCATGTCTTTTTTACGTTCTTCTTTGTGCCAGCGCAACAACTTGGCATGCTCTTTGTTTTGGAACAAACGTTTCAGACGTGGTATTATAGGAGCATACCACATCACCTTGGCAGGAATCCTCTTCCTTGGACAACCTTGCTCGCCCTCAACTTCACCTGGGTCATCTCGCCCAATCTTAAACCGCAATGCACCGCATACAGGACAAGCATTTAAATTTTCGTGCTCGCCGCGGTAGAGGATGCAGTCATTAATGCATGCATGTATCTTCTGCACCTCTAATCCTAGAGGGCAGACAACCTTCTTTGCTTCATACGTACTAGAGGGCAATTCGTTTTCATTTGGAAGCATCTTCTTAACTATTTTCAGCAAACTTTCAAAGTGCTTGTCGGTAGTACCACTCTCTGCCTTCCATTGTAGCATTTCCAGTATCGTACCGAGCTTTTTCTGGCCATCTGTACAAGTTGGGTACAACAATTTGCTGTGATCGGCTAACATGCGCTCCAACTTCAACCTCTCGTTTTCACTTCCACAGTCCATTTGTGCATCATGAATGGCCTGACGAAGATCATCGTCGGGCTCATCAAAGATGGCATCCTCTTCAACTTCGTCTTCCCCCATTGTAGTATCAGCGTGTTCATTGAACAGAGGATAGTTGTCATTATCCTCCTCTTCTTCATTCTCTTCCATTATAACCCCTCTTTCTCCATGCTTGGTCCAACAATAATAACCAAGCATGAAACCATTTCGCAACAGGTGTTCGTGAAGCCTGTCTGTGGAAGAGTATGTATACTTATTCATACAGAGACTGCATGGACAACACATAAAACCATCCTTTCGCTTGCTTGTCTCAGCCACATGGAGAAAATTATGCATGCCAGTAATGAATTCGGCACAAACTCGGTCACCGTACATCCATTGACGTCTCATCTGCATTATATAAGTATATCAAAAAAATTATGCATGCCAGTAATGAATAGATAAGTGACCATAATAATTCAAGCAAAGTAGAGTGGCGACAAATGTAATACATTGTAGCATTAAATATCCATTAATTTAAACTAACATTGAACTATTTAAAAAATTTAAGTCCAACAACAAATGCGATCAGAATCGCAACTAAGGTAACTATTGAACCAACAGCATAATGATACCAAGCCTCTTGACTAATGGCATATCTTCTAATTTTTTTAAGCTTCAAGCGCATCGCATCCAACTTGATCTCGTAAGCATTAACGACGTCGGCAAGCTTCGAGCGCATCCCATCCAACTTGATCTCGTAAGCATCGACGACGTCGGCAAGCTTGAACTGGTGTTCATCGATGATGTTGACAAGCTTAACCTCCAATTCCTTCTTCTCTTCTTTGCGGAGATCTTCACTTATTTTTAATTTAGCTTTCAAATCATCGTTTTCTTTCACAAAATATTCAACAATAGGGTCCACTGGAATTTCCGGTTCAACTACCTCCTAGACAAATATATATTTATGTCAAAGTTGGTCCGCATGATTGTCATAAACGCGAAACGAAACAAATATATAGTTATTAAAAGTCATACCACATCCGAATAATAGAGCGGACGAGAGCCGGTGGGGGTATTTGTGAAAACCATGGCACTATATATATATATATATAAAACAATTATACAACTTATACAAAAAAACAAATAATAATTATGGAACAAAATCATACAACATAGATTTTTTTTAAATAAAAAAGAAAGCTCACCTAGGTGGTGTCGGTGACGAGACGGTCTATCGACGACGGTGAGGAGGTGAATGTTGTGACACTGAAATACAAAAACATAATTTAGTTTAAGATCAAATTGACAATACAAAATTGAGCTAAATAAGCAAAATGAGCTAACTTAGGCATTTCATCATACACCTACCTAGCACTACAAATATGAATTGAGCTAAATGAGCTAGACAACCAACGAAACGGGCGCCGAAAGAGAGAGTTTGCAGTTGCTAACCCTTGGATAGATGCACCACCGTCAATCTTAACAAATGGTGCAAAAAATCGTGGATGAAATCGAGCTCGGTGGAGAGAAAATGGAGATTCAACTCGAGCTCGAAATGGCCAAGGCTGGCTCGGGGTGGAAGATGAAGGCGACTGACCTTTGTCGCGGTTGGTGGCTCCAACCGCGACTAAAGGTCCTCGCTAGGACAGGCGGCCTTTTTGTGCGGGACCTTTAGTCGCGGTTGGAGCCACCAACCGCGACTAAAGGTCCTCGCGCGTGCCCCGCGCGGCTCCGGCCGCAGGTGGAGGATTTAGTCGCGGTTGGTGGCTCCAACCGCGACCAAAGCTCCAGCACAAACCGCCACCTGTCCTAGCCGTTGGAGCTGTCGGAGCCGCGAGACCTCTAGTCGCGGTTCGGAAACGAGCCGCAACTAAAGGTCCGCCTCTAAGGCCACTTTTCTACTAGTGTGTATAGTGATTATATAGTTTTCTTTCTGCTAATGTTAGTTAATATGATTCTAGGATCATGGAATTGAAGTTATATACTAAATCGTATTTAGCACGTTATGAGTGGAAAATTATAATTAAAACTTGTACCTTGATGATTGAAGAAAAGAGGCATGCATGATTAAACTATATGACTCCGTTAGACTCTGAGTAACTAATTGTGAGTTTTGTCTGATGCAGTTTGATCCAAATGGAAGACAATGCCTGACTATGGCTGGTTATAGGAGAATTGGACAAATAATGAGGAGCATGGCCGATCGGCACAGCAATGGGCAAATGCTGATTGTCCAGGAAGGGGGTTACCACATGACCTACTCAGCATACTGTCTGCATGCGACACTAGAAGGTGTTCTGAACCTTGAAGCCCCATTGCTGGATGACCCAATCGCCTATTACCCGGAGGATGAGAAGTACACCATGAAAGTTGTCGATGTCATGAAGAAATGCTGGAGAGAATCCATTCCCTTCTTAAAGGACATTTAGATACGCATACATCTCTTCGACATAGCGACGGTGAACAACCTCAGTTTAAAATCATGTCATAGTCTATGTTGATCATAGACCCTGATAGTGTCTGTCTGTCAGTTTCGTCAGGTTCAGTTTACCAGGAATAAGAACGGCATGATCGTGAGACTTGTTCACGGCATGGCATGTCATAGATACTTAGCTCGTTTGATTTCAGTTAAGTAGATTAGGCCGCACGGCTCGCACCATGGGATGGCATGGACTAAATTAGTCTATCTCTATATGAAAGGTGGCCGCATCATCCATTATTTAAGCCATTCATTTATCCATGTTATCACCACATCATCCACTATTTAAGACATTCATTTATCCACTTTATTCTTTATTTATTACTGATATTCATCCATAAATGCATATATCTTTGAGTTTTTATACTACTAGAAGGTTCCCGCGGAACGCGCAATGTATCTTTCTATTTTATACAAAATCAAAACCATTTAATTTTGGCGTTCTACCTAATCAAATAAGCCAATGTGAATGACTTATCTAGAAGGGGCCATAGCTTTTTATGAGATTTAATAGTGCTGCGTGTTAACTTATTTTTTTTGATTATTGTACTAGTATTCATACATAATCTAGGAAAATACAAGATTGGAACGCACACAAATACGAGTACAACAAAAGAGGATACAGATGGTGAACCAGCACCCAACCAAACACAAAAAGGACCTCAAACACTGAAACGCCTGGTCCATCTTCAACCTCATGGCTCCCGACGAGCACATCCAGCATCGGCAAGAACAACCACCATCGGAGCCGCACCATGGAGCAGAAAGAGCCCCTACGTGTGTGTGGCTGTGCGTTTTTTTTCTTTTGAATTTGTGTGGCTGTGCGTGTTCGCGTGAGAGATAGGGTAGATGAGAGAGAAAATAGATCTCAGATCCCGACTTTTCTGTGGCGCACGTAACAATGTGCGGCACAGAAATCCCGACTTTCTGTGGCGCACGGGGCTGGGTGCGCCACAGAAAGCAGATTTCTGTGGCGCACCGGACTGGGTGCGCCACAGTCCGGTGCGCCACAGAAAGCACTATTTCTGTAGCGCACGATTTCTGTGGCGCATCAGCCCGGTGCGTCACAGAAACCTGACTTTCTGTGGCGCACTTGATTTCGGTGCAATTCTGTGACGCATCAAAAAACGTGCGCCACAGAAATAATTTCTGTGACGCACGGCAAATAGGTGCGCCACAAAATGCCATTCTATAGAAAGGCAGTTTCCTGCTAGTGTTGGATGCTTCTGGCGACGGTGGCATTGGTCCTGCCATCATTTATTGCTGCCAGGCTGGCTGGCTGCATCGAATGGACCTGCTTAGCTATAAGAGCCAGGAAGGCCTCTTGAGAAATCCACAGCATGCGTTTCTCTTTAGCTAAAGAACAAAGAAAGAAGAGAGCTGGATGGAGACCTGCTGCTAGCTTGCTCTTGCACATCTGGTCTTCTCCCAATCGGCTGCTTAGGAGGAATCTGCCGTCTGCAGATTCATCGCGGCTCTCGGCCATCAATTTGCAGCAACTGAGAGAGTTCGAGTCGTACAAGCGGTGCGCTCAATTTTCTGCATAATAGGTGAGTACTCATCTTGACTTGTTCAGATATTACTTTGTTATTATTATAAATCATATCGTACTAGTACTAGTATTATTTAGCGTTTAGGAAGGCAAACCTCCTGGCCTCTAAGAGAGTTCCAGTCTTGGTGAATATTGGCTATGAGTAGCACCGCCGCCTCGCAACGTTGGCACTTCAGAAAGAGACTCCAAATTAATTGGCTCTGTAGCTAGGTGCATAGGGTTGGGGGCATGCTGAGATAAGAAGTTGTTTGGTGGCCTGTATTCACTGGGGCAGGCTGAGCTGAAAGTCAGAAACACGAAATCACAACTAGGACCAAATTCTTATAGAAAGGACCTTGACCAAAAATTAAAAAAGCAAACAGGTCCGAATCAGTCTTGCATAGTTGCGTGCAGGCGCAGGAGCAGGCTCGCGGCGGCTACACACCCTCAGATAAGATAACCCTGCCGCCGGCCGATGGACTCCCCTTCCTCCTCCGCGGCGGGGGAGAACCTGGCGGTGTTCTGGCACGAGGGCATGCTGGCCCACGACACCGGCCGCGGCGTCTTCGACACGGGCCACGACCCGGGCTTCCTCGACGTGCTCGACAACCACCTGGAGAACGCCGACCGCGTCCGCAACATGGTCTCCATCCTCCGCCGCGGGCCCATCGCGCCGTTCCTCTCCTGGCACTCCGGCAGCCCCGCCCACGCCACTGACCACCTCTCCTTCCACACCCCAGGTACTACTGGTATCCCCAAATCACCCCGCAAAAAATCATCTGACCTAGACTAGAGCTCTTATCGGCTTTGTTATTCGTATACCGTTGGTCCTGTTTAAATCACATCGACTCGTGTTGGGGTTACATCTAGATGGTGTTTGCATTGCAATACAAGTGTATTCTGTAACTTGTTAGGCCTCATATTGTTGATCTTGTTTAAATCAATCACCCCAACTCATGTTGTGATACATCTAGATCGTGTTTGCATTGCAATAGAAATCTATGCTGTAACTTGTTAGGCCGCATCTAATCATTTTCATGTTCATGGCGGAAATGAACCGAATTCCTGTAAAACTCCCACCAACTTCTTGTGTTCCGAACATACCCTTAATAATCTTTTTATGGCTGACCGAATACATTGACGAGCTCGTGCAAGCGAACGCAAAGGGAGCCACAAAATTATGCGCATCAACTTTCCTGAACCCCGGCTCATGGGGCGCAGCCCTTCTAGCCGCCGGAACAACCTTATCAGCTGCGAGGCACATACTAGACGGGAACGGGAAGATAGCCTACTCGTTGGTCCGTCCCCCTGGCCACCACGCGCAACCGGACCGCGCCGATGGCTTCTGCTTCCTGAACAACGCTGGGCTTGCCGTGCATCTGGCTCTGGATTCTGGCCGCTGCACAAAGGTCGCCGTTGTTGACATTGATGTGCACTATGGGAATGGCACGGCAGAGGGCTTCTATCGGACGGACAACGTGTTGACGATATCTCTTCATATGAATCATGGGTCTTGGGGCCCGTCGCATCCACAAAGTGGCTCGGTTGATGAGATTGGGGAAGGCAAGGGGCTTGGTACAATCTGAACATACCTTTGCCTAATGGGAGTGGGGATGCAGGGTATGAATATGCGATGAATGAATTGGTTGTTCCGGCTATTGACAAGTTTCAGCCCCAGCTTTTGGTTTTTGTCATTGGTCAAGATTCTAGCGCGGTAAGTTGAGGTTATGTCATTTTTTTTATACTGGTTCATCACATGTTCTATTTATCAGTCTTGCTAAATTATTTGCAGTTGCAGATTGTAGCAGTTTTAATACATTGATAACTAAAATTGTAGTTAACACTTACCATCTTGTGTAAAAAAATAGATTGCTTAGGAGGAACAAGGCAACTTTTGCATGATAGAAGAAATAGGCACCAAAATTTGAATAGGGGAGAATTCAAACCTCAGTGGCAGCCACACCTGAGTCAGGCTAAGTTACCCTACTTGCTGTCTTCTATAAAACCTTACTGTCAGGGCCTCCCCTACAGTTTTCAGATTAAAAAAAATGTATACACCGTACCAAAGGAAACAACAAGTATGCATTTGCAAATGAGGATGACTAGATGTATAGTGATTATATAGTTTTCTTTCTGCTAATGTTAGTTAATATGATTCTAGGATCATGGAATTGAAGTTATATACTAAATCGTATTTAGCACGTTATGGGTGGAAAATTATAATTAAAACTTGTACCTTGATGATTGAAGAAAAGAGGCATGCATGATTAAACTATATGACTCCGTTAGACTCTGAGTAACTAATTGTGAGTTTTGTCTGATGCAGTTTGATCCAAATGGAAGACAATGCCTGACCATGGCTGGTTATAGGAGAATTGGACAAATAATGAGGAGCATGGCCGATCGGCACAGCAATGGGCAAATGCTGATTGTCCAGGAAGGGGGTTACCACATGACCTACTCAGCATACTGTCTGCATGCGACACTAGAAGGTGTTCTGAACCTTGAAGCCCCATTGCTGGATGACCCAATCGCCTATTACCCGGAGGATGAGAAGTACACCATGAAAGTTGTCGATGTCATGAAGAAATGCTGGAGAGAATCCATTCCCTCTTAAAGGACATTTAGATACGCATACATCTCTTCGACATAGCGACGGTGAACAACCTCAGTTTAAAATCATGTCATAGTCTATGTTGATCATAGACCCTGACAGTGTCTGTCTGTCAGTTTCGTCAGGTTCAGTTTAGCAGGAATAAGAACGGCATGATCGTGAGACTTGTTCACGGCATGGCATGTCATAGGATACTTAGCTCGTTTGATTTCAGTTAAGTAGATTAGGCCGCACGGCTCGCACCATGGGATGGCATGGACTAAATTAGTCTATCTCTATATGAAAGGTGGCCGCATCATCCATTATTTAAGCCATTCATTTATCCATGTTATCACCACATCATCCACTATTTAAGACATTCATTTATCCACTTTATTCTTTATTTATTACTGATATTCATCCATAAATGCATATATCTTTGAGTTTTTATACTACTAGAAGGTTCCCGCGGAACGCGCAATGTATCTTTCTATTTATACAAAATCAAAACCATTTAATTTTGGCGTTCTACCTAATCAATAAGCCAATGTGAATGACTTATCTAGAAGGGGCCATAGCTTTTTATGAGATTTAATAGTGCTGCGTGTTAACTTATTTTTTTTGATTATTGTACTAGTATTCATACATAAGCTAGGAAAATACAAGATTGGAACGCACACAAATACGAGTACAACAAAAGAGGATACAGATGGTGAACCAGCACCCAACCAAACACAAAAAGGACCTCAAACACTGAAACGCCTGGTCCATCTTCAACCTCATGGCTCCCGGACGAGCACATCCAGCATCGGCAAGAACAACCACGCCATCGGAGCCGCACCATGGAGCAGAAAGAGCCCCTACGTGTGTGTGGCTGTGCGTGTTTTTTTCTTTTGAATTTGTGTGGCTGTGCGTGTTCGCGTGAGAGATAGGGTAGATGAGAGAGAAAATAGATCTCAGATCCCGACTTTTCTGTGGCGCACGTAACAATGTGCGGCACAGAAATCCCGACTTTCTGTGGCGCACGGGGCTGGGTGCGCCACAGAAAGCAGATTTCTGTGGCGCACCGGACTGGGTGCGCCACAGAAAGCACTATTTCTGTGGCGCACGATTTCTGTGGCGCATCAGCCCGGTGTGTCACAGAAAACCTGACTTTCTGTGGCGCACTTGATTTCGGTGCAATTCTGTGGCGCATCAAAAAACGTGCGCCACAGAAATAATTTCTGTGGCGCACGGCAAATAGGTGCGCCACAAAATGCCATTCTATAGAAAGGCAGTTTCCTGCTAGTGTTGGATGCTTCTGGCGACGGTGGCATTGGTCCTGCCATCATTTATTGCTGCCAGGCTGGCTGGCTGCATCGAATGGACCTGCTTAGCTATAAGAGCCAGGAAGGCCTCTTGAGAAATCCACAGCATGCGTTTCTCTTTAGCTACATGTGGTATTTCCTTGCCACTCCAAGTAATTTTTCCATGTGCTACCTTTAAACTATTCAAAATGTTATTATTCCCTTTTTGTGTCAATATTTACTAGCTCATGAGGAATTAGTGTGGTTATTCTTTATTCGGTTTGTCAAATGGACTTTACACCTGGACTAGTAGCATATACATCCGCTTATCCAATAACTTGCAAAAAGAGCTGGCAACGGGGTGCCATGTCCCAATTAATTACAACTTTAACCAATTAATTCTCTTCACACTTTTGCCCAGGTTCATCAGTAAGCAATGACAAAACAGTGAAATACCAGCATATGTGTAAACCAAAGAGAAAGAGGGATGATCTGCCTTGCTGGTAGAAATAACGTCCTTCATGGGAGCCGCTCTTAAAAGTCCGTTTGACAGGTTGAATACTATTCTCACCCGCTACCATTCGTTGACAATTAACAAACACCTCTCAAAAAAAATTGATACTCCTCCATGGTATGTGATTGATGGAAGGCACACGAGGATTCGGTTAGCCATGGCTTGTGTTAGCAAGGTTGGGAGGAGTGTCAAATATTTTATGCATCTCTATATGATTTCAAAAACCTAAAAGCTCTAACAAATGACTTAATCCCTGCTTCCCTCTGCGAAGGGCCTTTATTTTACTTTTATGTTGAGTCAGTTTTCCTATTCTTTCTGTCTACCACAAGCAAAGAATAGTGTCAACTTTGTTACAACACTTGTTATATGCTACGTATTGGACTTGTTATACTACTTTGTGATAAATATGTTGAAAGTTGAAGCAAATGCTGAAACTTAATTCTTCTTTGTGTTGATTAAATATCTTTTATTAGAAACTATTGCTTTATGAGTTAACTCTTATGCAAAAGTGTTTGATGTTTGTCTTGAAAATACTATTCATGAAAACGTTTAGCTTGTGTGATTCATTGTTTACTCAATATCTATTTGGTAGCAAATTATAGACCATTGACTTGGATCACTTCATTCATGTACATGTGATTTACAATATTATATGATCAAGATTATGATGGTAGCATGTCACCTCAAAAATTATTTTGTTTTTATCATTTACCTACTCGAGGACGAGCAGGAACTAAGCTTGGGGATGCTTGATACGTGATACGTCTCCAACGTATCCATAATTTTTGATGTTCCATGCTTGTTTTATACCAATTGTTACATGTTTTGCATCTACTTTATGTCACTTTTATACATTTTCCGGGACTAACCTATTAACAAGATGCCGAAGCGCCAGTTCCTGTTTTCTGCTGTTTTTGTATTCCAGAAAAGCTAGTCTGGAAATATTCTCGGAATTGGACGAAACTTCACGGGGGTGCTATTTTATCAGAACACACCTGATGGAGCGAAGAAGCAGCAGAGGAGGGCCACATGGGCCCCACACGCACCAGGGCGCGGGCCCCCCCTGGCGCGCCCTGGGGTGGTGTGGGCCCCACGGGTCTCCAGCCGCCGCCCTTTCGCCTACTTATTCCCCCCGACGCGAAAACCCTAAGTGCCCGAGCCATATCCACGAAAAGTTCCAGAGACGCCGCCGCCGTCAACCCTAGCTCGGGAGGGTTCAGAACCTCTTCCCGGCACCCTGCCGGAGAGGGGAATCGTCACCGGAGGCTTCTACATCGCCATGCCTGCCTCCGGAGTGATGCGTGAGTAGTTCATCCTTGGACTACGGGTCCATAGCAGTAGCTAGATGGTTGTCTCTCCATTTGTGCCATCATGTTTAGATCTTGTGAGCTGCCCTACATGATCAAGATCATATTATTGTAATGCTACATGTTGTGTTTGCTGGGATCCGATGAATATTGAATATTATGTCAAGTTGATTATCAATCTATCTATGTTATTTAGATCTTGCATGCTTTCCGTTACTAGTAGATGCTTTGGCCAAGTAGATGCTTGTAACTCCAAGAGGAGTATTTATGCTAGATAGTGGGTTCATGCCTCCGTTTAATCTGGGACAGTGACAGAAAGTTCTAAGGTTGTGGATGTGCTGTTGCCACTAGGGATAACCTAACGATGCTATGTCCACGGGCATATGTGTTTGTTTACATTACGCGCTTTACTTAATGATTATCCGTTGCTTGCAACTTAATACCAACGGGGACTCGGATGACAACCCGGCGGTGGATTATTAGTCATAGATGCTGTTGGATAACGGTCTATGTATCTTGTCGTAATGCCCAATTAAATATCATAGTAGTCATCATGTCATGTATATGCATTGTCATGCGCTCACTATTGTCAATTGCCCAGCTGTAATTTGTTCACCCAACATGTTAGTTATCTTTATGGAGAGACACCACTAGTGAACTGTGGACCCCGGTCCATTCTTTTAACTGATTAAACCACAAACTGCAAACTGTTCCTTTTTCATTCTCTGCAATTTAATACTCATTTTCCACACATACGTTTAATCCTTTGTTTTCAGCAAGCCGGTGAGATTGACAACCTCACTGTTTCGTTGGGGCAAAGTAGTTTGATTGTGTTGTGTGCAGATTCCACGTCACGCCAGTCCCTGTTGCGCGCATCATTTTCGCGTTGACAACCTTCTGAAGAGTTGCTCCTACTGGTTCGATAACCTTGGTTTCTTTCTGAGGGAAAACTTGCTGCTGCTACATCATACCTTCCTCTTGGGGTCTCCCAACGAAGTGTTTGCATCAAGCTTTTTCTGGCGCCGTTGCCGGGGAGAGCAGTCTTCTGCAAGGGGAGTTTCACGCTTCCAATCTCTTTACTTTGTTTTTGTCTTGCTTAGTTTATTTTATTTTATCTTGTTTGCTTTCAATTATCAAAAACACAAAAAAATTAGTTACTTGCATTTAGTTTATTTTCAGTTTTGTTTTCTGTTAGTTATCATGTCTGGTTCTCATCATGTTTCGGTTCCTGAAGTTGAGGTTCGATCTTTTAAGCAACAAAGTGGAGAAAGTTTGAAAGATGCTTGGTATAGAATCAGCGATGCTCATCGTAGGTGCTAAAAAATATTCCACTATGATCCTGCTTAGAAATTTTTATGTTGGCATAACTAGCTGGTATAGATATGTCTTGGACACTTTGACGGGAGGTAACTTTCTTGGTACCCTGCGTTGGAAGCTAGTTATATTATTGAGAGTCTAGTAGGAACACCACCTGTTAGTAACATTAAAAATGAGATCACCTTGGAAGATGTTATAAAGAAATTGGAGTCTATAGAGAAAAATTTGCCAAATCTCCTTGATAGTACTAAAAGTTGATGAATCACTGGGAACCATTAATGAAAGAATTGCTGTTTTAGAAACTAGTACTATTCAAGATAATCAAAATCTTAGGATTGGTGAATTAGAGGAGGCTATGGATGTAATAAGTTCTACTTTTACCTCTATTAAAACTAAAAGGCAAAAGGCTTTTGTGGGAGAGAGCAAAAATTTATATATGCCAAAAATTTCTAAACCAAAACCCACGGGTGTGCTTTAAAAACAACGTGTTCAATGAGCTTGAGGGTGAGTCACATAATGGTCTATTTAAATTTTCTTCCCAAGAAACTACTAAACTGACAAACCCTGTTCTTGATGAAGCTTTTGATGAATTAGACCTTTCTTCACTTGGTAATACTTGATGCATGCTTTGTGCCTAGCTAAAAGGCGTTAAAGAAAAGCGCTTATGGGAGGCAACCCATTTTATTTTTCTGCAATTTTTCTTTTATTGAGTCAAGGAGTTTGTTTACTTCTGTAGCAACTCCTTTGTATCTTTATTTTCTCGCATTGTTGTGCCAAGAGTAGCCTCTAATGTTAAGATGATGATTTTGATTGCTGCGCAGAAACAGATTTTTGCTGTTCACTGTACGAAATTCCTAAAATCACCAGATTGTTAAAAATCTGAAATTTTTTGTGCGTAATCTTTATGAATGTCTGAAACTTTCATTAGTTCAGAGTTTTCGATCTGAGCGTCGTAAGTGCCTCGAAAAAATTCGTCTTTGCGGACTGTTCTGTTTTAGACAGATTATGCCTTTTTATTTTGCATTCTCTCTTTTACTAGTGTTGAGTGAAATTCTTTTTTGGGTGGAAGAGCTTCACATAACATCAGTGGCTGTAGCTAATGTTTAAAGTAAAATCATATTGCGTCTTTATAGAACATGTGAATTTTTGATTATGCACTAACCCTCTAATGAGATCTACTTTGAGTTTGGTGTGACGGAAGTTTTCAAGGGTCAAGAGAGAAGGATGATAATAGGATCAAGAAGAGTGAAGAGCTTAAGCTTGGGGAGGCTCCCATGGATCTCCCCAGCATATTTCAAGAAGACTCAAGCGTCTAAGCTTGGGGATGCCCAAGGCATCCCCTTCTTCATCGTCAAAATTATCAGGTCATCTCTAGTGAAACTATATTTTAATTCTTTCACATCATATGTGCTTTTCTTGGAGCGTCTGTGTGCTTTTATTTTCAGTATTGCTTTTATTTTCAATAAAGCTTGACTGGACCCTAGCATTCTTGATTGGGAGAGAGACACGCTCCGCTTTTTCATGAGAATACTCCTATTCTTCACTTATATTTGTTGAGTATTCATATCTAGCGCTGTTCAGCTTTTAGCTCTTGTTTTCATGTATCTCTTGTCAGAGCTATTAGCTTTCTTTTGTAGAAAGTACTCTCTTGCTTCACTTATATTTGTTTGGAGAGTTGATGAAATAAATTGATTGGTGTTTGGTTGGTTCAGAAAATGTTGCATGTGGTAATTGGTATAAGGAAAAACTTGCTTAATCTTGTAGATCACTAATGGATAACTTGATGCTTGTCAATTGTTTTGAGTTAACAAGTAGATCATGATTAAATTGTGCATCACATGAGTTAAGCCTATTAGTGAAGAACTACCGTAAAGCTTGTTGAAAATTTGGTTTGCATCGGTGGTATCTCTAAGGTCTAGATATTTTCTAATAACAGGGTTTGGTTAACAAGGAAGACGGTATGAAGTCTTATAACGTTTGCAATATGTTTGTCATATAAAACTTGGTGTACGGGTTGATATTCTTGTTTGCTTACATAACCTTGCTAGCCTAAACTCTGTACTGAGAGGGAATGCTTCTCGTGCATCCAAATCCTTGAGCCAAAATCCATGCCATTTGTGTCCACCATAACTACCTATATGTGGTATTTCCTTGCCACTCCAAGTAAATTTTTCATGTGCTACCTTTAAATTATTCAAAATGTTATTATTCCCTTTTTGTGTCAATGTTTACTAGCTCATGAGGAATTAGTGTGGTTATTCTTTATTCTTTGTCGATGGACTTTTACACCTGGACTAGTGGCATATACATCCGCTTATCCAATTTGCAAAAAGAGCTGGCAACGGGGTGCCCAGTCCCAATTAATTACAACTTTAACCAATTAATTCTCTTCACACTTTTGCCCTGATTCATCAGTAAGCAATGACAAACAGTGAAATACCTGAATGTGTGTAAACCAAAGAGAAAGAGGGATGATCTGCCTTGCTGGTAGAAATAACGTCCTTCATGGGAGCCGCTCTTAAAAGTCCGTTCGACAGGTAGAATACTGTTCTCACCCGCTACCATTCGTTGACAATTAACAAACACCTCTCAAAAATAGATACTCCTCCATGGTATGTGATTGATGGAAGGCACCCGAGGATTCGGTTAGCCATGGCTTGTGTTAGCAAGGTTGGGAGGAGTATCAAATATTTTATGCAATCTCTATATGCTTTCAAAAACCTAAAAGCTCTAGCACATGATTTAATCCCTGCTTCCCTCTGCGAAGGGCCTTTCTTTTACTTTTATGTTGAGTCAGTTTTCCTATTCTTTCTGTCTTCCACAAGCAAACACTAGTGTCAATTTTGTTACAACATGCGTTATATGCAATGTATTGGACTTGTTATACTACTTTGTGTTGACAATATCCATGAGATAAATATGTTGAAAGTTGAAGCAAATGCTGAAACTAATTCTTCCTTTGTGTTGATTAAATACCTTTTTTAGAAACTATTGCTTTATGAGTTAACACTTATGCAAAACTTTGATGCTTGTCTCGAAAGTACTATTCATGAAAACGTTTAGCTTGTGTGATTCATTGTTTACTCATTATCTATTTGATAGCAAATTATAGACCATTGACTTGGATCACTTCATTCATTTACATGTGCCTTGCAATATTATATGATCAAGATTATGATAGTAGCATGTCACCTCAAAAATTATTTTGTTTTTATCGTTTACCTACTCGAGGACGAGTAGGAACTAAGCTTGGGGATGCTGATACGTCTCAAACGTATCTATAATTTTTGATGTTCCATGCTTGTTTTATACCAATTGCTACATGTTTTGCATCTACTTTATATCACTTTTATACATTTTTTGGGACTAACCTATTAACAAGATGCCGAAGTGCCAGTTCCTGTTTTCTGCTGTTTTTGTATTCCAGAAAAGCTAGTCTGGAAATATTCTCGGAATTGGACGAAACTACACGGGGTGCCTATTTTTCCAGAACACACCTGACGGAGCGAAGAGCAGCAGAGGAGGGCCACGGGGCCCCACACGCACCAGGGCGCGGGCCCCCCTGCGCGCCCTGGGGTGGTGTGGGCCCCACGGGGTCTCCAGCCGCCGCCCTTTCGCCTACTTATTCCCCCCGACGCGAAAACCCTAAGTACCTGAGCATATCCACGAAAAGTTCCAGAGACGCCGCCGTCGTCAACCCTAGCTCGGGAGGGTTCAGAACCTCTTCCCGGCACCCTGCCGGAGAGGGGAATCGTCACCGGAGGCTTCTACATCGCCATGCCTGCCTCCGGAGTGATGCGTGAGTAGTTCATCCTTGGACTACGGGTCCATAGCAGTAGCTAGATGGTTGTCTCTCCACTTTGTGCCATCATGTTTAGATCTTGTGAGCTGCCCTACATGATCAAGATCATATTATTGTAATGCTACATGTTGTGTTTGCTGGGATCCGATGAATATTGAATATTATGTCAAGTTGATTATCAATCTATCTATGTTATTTAAGATCTTGCATGCTTTCCGTTACTAGTAGATGCTTTGGCCAAGTAGATGCTTGTAACTCCAAGAGAGAGTATTTATGCTAGATAGTGGGTTCATGCCTCCGTTTAATCTGGGACAGTGACAGAAAGTTCTAAGGTTGTGGATGTGCTGTTGCCACTAGGGATAACCTAACGATGCTATGTCCACGGGCATATGTGTTTGTTTACATTACGCGCTTTACTTAATGCAATTATCCGTTGCTTGCAACTTAATACCAACGGGGACTCGGATGACAACCCGGCGGTGGATTATTAGTCATAGACGCTGTTGGATAACGGTCTATGTATCTTGTCGTAATGCCCA
The DNA here is from genome assembly GCA_947311845.1 of Poa pratensis. Classification (NCBI taxonomy): domain Eukaryota; kingdom Viridiplantae; phylum Streptophyta; class Magnoliopsida; order Poales; family Poaceae; genus Poa; species Poa pratensis. Next base: position 27,921,703 of record CAMZMU010000120.1, on the reverse strand, counting down.
ATTAAATATCATAGTAATCATCATGTCATGTATATGCATTGTCATGCGCTCACTATTTGTCAATTGCCCAGCTGTAATTTGTTTACCCAACATGTTAGTTATCTTTATGGAGAGACACCACTAGTGAACTGTGGACCCCGGTCCATTCTTTTACACTGATTAAACCACAAACTGCAAACTGTTCCTTTTTCATTCTCTGCAATTTATACTCATTTTCCACACGAGACGTTTAATCCTTTGTTTTCAGCAAGCCGGTGAGATTGACAACCTCACTGTTTCGTTGGGGCAAAGTACTGTGATTGTGTTGTGTGCAGGTCCACGTCAGCGCCGGAGTCCCTGGTGTTGCGCCGCATCATATTTCGTCGTTGACAACCTTCTGAAGAATCGTTACTCCTACTGGTTCGATAAACCTTGGTTTCATACTGAGGGAAAACTTGCTGCTAGGCTACATCAAACCTTCCTCTTGGGGTCTCCCAACGAGCAAGTACGTCTTGCATCAATACGTCTCAAGCGTATCTATAATTTTTGATATTCCATGCATGTTTTATATCAAATGCCACATTTTTTCATCTACTTTATATCACTTTTATACATTTTTTGGGACTAACCTATTAACAAGATGCCGAAGTGCCAGTTCCTGTTTTCTGCTATTTCTGTATTCCAGAAAAGCTAGTATGGAAATATTCTCGGAATTGGACGAAACTTCATGGGTGACGCTATTTTGCCAGAACACACCTGAAGGACCAAAGGATCAACAGAGGGGAGCCACGTGGGCCCCACACGTGGCCAGGGCGCGGGGCCACCCCGGCGTGCCGAGGGTGCGTGTGGGCCCCACGGGGGACTCCAGCTGCCGCCCTTTCGTCTACTTATTCCCCCCGACGCGAAAACCCTAAGTGCCGGAGCCAATTTCCACGAAAAGTTCCAGAGACGCCACCGCCATCAACCCTAGCTCGGGAGGGTCCAGAACCTCTTCCCGGCACCCTGCCGGAGAGGGGAATCGTCACCGGAGGCTTCTACATTGCCATGCCTGCCTCCGGAGTGATGCGTGAGTAGTTCATGCTTGGACTACGGGTCCATAGCAGTAGCTAGATGGTTGTCTCTCCACTTTGTGCCATCATGTTTAGATCTTGTGAGCTGCCCTACATGATCAAGATCATATTATTGTAATGCTACATGTTGTGTTTGCTGGGATCCGGTGAATATTGAATATTATGTCAAGTTGATTATCAATCTATCTCATATGTTATTTAAGATCTTGCATGCTTTCCATTACTCATAGATGATTTGGCCAAGTAGATGCTTGTAACTCCAAGAGAGAATATTTATGCTAGATAGTGGGTTCATGCCTCCATTTAATCTGGGTCAGTGACAGAAAGTTCTAAGGTTGTGGATGTGCTGTTGCCACTAGGGGTAACCTAACGATGCTATGTCCACGGGCATATGTGTTTGTTTACATTACGCGCTTTACTTAATGCAATTATCCGTTGCTTGCAACTTAATACCAACGGGGGACTCGGATGACAACCCGACGGTGGATTATTAGCCCAATTAAATATCATAGTAGTCATCATGCCATGTATATGCATTGTCAAGCGCTCGCTATTTGTCAATTGCCCAGCTGTAATTCGTTCACCCAGCATGTTAGTTATCTTTTATGGAGAGACACCACTAGTGAACTATGGACCCCGGTCCATTCTTTTACACTGATTAAACCACAAACTGCAAACTGTTTCCTTTTTCATTTTCTGCAATTAAACATCATTTTCCACACCATACGTTTAATCCTTTGTTTTCAGCAAGCCGGTGAGATTGACAACCTCACTGTTACGTTGGGGCAAAGTACTTTGATTGTGTTGTGTGCAGGTCCACGTCAGCGCCGGAATCCCTGGTGTTGCGCCGCATCATATTTCGCCGTTGACAACCTTCAGAAGAGTTGCTGCTCCTACTGGTTCGATAAACCTTGGTTTCATTCTGAGGGAAACTTGCTGCTAGACTGCATCATACCTTCCTCTTGGGGTCTCCCAACGGACGTGTACTGCACGGATAGCACCATTAAGCAAAATTCGGACATGATATCGCAACGAGCATGGAAGGTTTCACCATTGATAACAACTTTCACAGAAGGAATCCATCCCGATGGTTCAAAATTTGCTGGCACATTATCATAGTGTTCACAAATCTGATTATACCCTTCTTTTAGACCAGATATATTCGTTTCAGGAGTATTTAATCTATCATTTATTCTTGTGAGAGCCGAATCAATTTTACTAATTGGAGGGCTAGAAATTGCAATCAATTTTTTTATAGCATTAAAAGCTTGATCCCCATCATGACGTAGGAAATCTCCCCCTACCACAGCATCCAAAGCATATCTGTAGCAGAGAACTAGACCAAAATAGAAGCTACTGAGGAACAGGCTTAAAGTCATTTTAGGTTCAGTTTTAGCATATGACTCAAATATTCTAGACCAAGCATCTTTAAAATTCTCTTCACTTCCATGCTTGAAAGTGAAAATCTCTTCTTCAGGTGACATCACTACGGGAACAGGGCTAGACATGATAAATAACAGGAAAAAAAACCAAAAATAAACTAAATGTAAGTAACTAATTTTTTTGTGTTTTTTATAATTGAAAGCAAACAACATAAAATAAAATAAACTAAGCAAGACAAAAACAAAGTAAAGAGATTGGAAGCGTGAAACTCCCCTTGCAGAAATGCTTCTACTCCCCGGCAACCGCGCCAGAAAAAGGCTTGCTATCCGTGCAGTACACGTCCGTTGGGAGACCCCAAGAGGAAGGTATGATGCAGTCTAGCAGCAAGTTTCCCTCAGAATGAAACCAAGGTTTATCGAACCAGTAGGAGCAGCAACTCTTCTGAAGGTTGTCAATGGCGAAATATGATGCGACGCAACACCAGGGATTCCGGCGCTGACGTGGACCTGCACACAACACAATCAAAGTACTTTGCCCCAACGTAACAGTGAGGTTGTCAATCTCACCGGCTTGCTGAAAACAAAGGATTAAACGTATGGTGTGGAAAATGATGTTTAATTGCAGAAAATGAAAAAGGAAACAGTTTGCAGTTTTCCACAGTTCACTAGTGGTGTCTCTCCATAAAAGATAACTAACATCTTGTGTGAAAGAATTACAGCTGGGCAATTGACAAATAGTGAGCGCATGCAATGCATATACATGGCATGATGACTACTATGATATTTAATTGGGCATCACGACCAGATACATAGACTGTTATCCAACAGCATCTATGACTAATAATCCACCGCCGGGTTGTCATCCGAGTCCCCCGTTGGTATTAAGTTGCAAGCAACGGATAATTGCATTAAGTAAAGCGCGTAATGTAAACAAACACATATGCCTGTGGACATAGCATCGTTAGGTTACCCCTAGTAGGAACAGCACATCCACAACCTTAGAACTTTCTGTCACTGTCCCAGATTAAATGGAGGCATAACCCACTATCTAGCATAAATACTCTCTCTTGGAGTTACAAGCATCTACTTGGCCAAAGCATCTACGAGTAACGGAAAGCATGCAAGATCTTAAATAACATATGAGATAGATTGATAATCAACTTGACATAATATTCAATATTCATCGGATCCCAGCAAACACAACACGTAGTATTAAAATAATATGATCTTGATCATGTAGGGCAGCTCACAAGATCTAAACATGATGGCACAAAGTGGAGAGACAACACTACTAGGAAAAGGGTTATCAGTGGCGCACCAAATTGAGATTATGTGGCGCACCCCCAGAATTGCTGGGTGCGCCACAGAATCGTCGCCACTAAATTTTTTTCCTGTGGCGCACCATGGGCGTGCGCCACAGAAATCCACTTTCTGTGGCGCACCTGGCATGGTGCGCCACAGAAATCCACTTTCTGTGGCGCACCTGGCATGGTGCGCCACAGAAATCCACATTTCTGTGGCGCATCTGACTGGTGCGCCACAGAATTCTGAAAAAATTCAAAAAATTCAAAAACTGCAAAAAAAATTAAAAAGTTTAAAAAAATCAGAAAAATCAAAATATGAAATAATATGAAAATCCTAATTATTGGAATTATTTTCAGATTTTTTGAATTTTTTGAACTGATACCATCCCACTAGGTCACCCATCCTCGAATTGCTCCAACCCTAGCACGCTTAACTTCTAAGTTCCACCCACTTCACCTACCCTTGTGCTACTCAAATTCTTATTGATATATATATCATATGTATCCTCTTAAGTCTTGTATGTGTATATGTTATGTATATGTTATAAACGTGTGTTTTTAAATTTCAGTTTTTTCAAAAACTTCTAAACTTTCAAAAGGAGATTCAAAAGTTTCAAAATATCCAAAAAAAATCAAAAAACTTAAATTTTTTCAAAAAATCCAAAAAAAATTCAAAAAATCTAAATATCCCAAAAAAATAAAAAAGTCAAGAAAAGTCAACAATCTTCTTTGTTATACATTTCTGTGTCTTTTTTGGAATTTTTTAGTTTTTTTGAATTTTTGAATTTTTTTGATTTTGCTGCGAAAAATCGTCTGTTTGAAATAACTTTTTTTTCTTTTGGAATTTGAGGAATCTGTCAAGAAAGTTTCGAATTCCTTTTTTCTCTAGTTTTTTTTGATATATTATACGCATTTTTTCGACGTCGTATGCAAAAGTTATGGCCGTTTTACATTTTTTTTCTGGTTTGTTGCAGAAAAGGTCAAAATTCATATTTCAAAATTTCTATACCTACTAGACACTCATACGTAACTACATGTCAAAGGATTTTATTTATTGAAATTTTTATCATTTTCTTTTACTTCCTGCAAGACAAAAAAGGCGATCCACCGGGGGCCACAGAATGTCGCCTTTCTGTGGCGCACCTGCCAGGTGCGCCACAGAATGTCAACTTTCTGTGGCGCACGTGCCAGGTGCGCCACAGAATTTTTTTTTTGAAATTTTAACCCGCCCCCCAGATACCTTTCTGTGGCACACCTGGCCATGTGCGCCACAGAAATGTGACTTTCTGTGGCGCACCAGGCCAGGTGCGCCACAGAAAGTCACATTTCTGTGGCGCACATGGCCTGGTGCGCCATTCTGTGGCGCACCAATTAAGGGTGCGCCACAGATAGCAACCTACCTATAAGGGTTTTCCTAGTAGTAAAACCATCTAGCTACTGCTATGGACCCGTAGTCCAAGGATGAACTACTCACGCATCACTCCGGAGGCAGGCATGGCGATGTAGAAGCCTCCGGTGACGATTCCCCTCTCCGGCAGGGTGCCGGGAAGAGGTTCTGGACCCTCTCGAGCTAGGGTTGATGGCGGCGGCGTCTCTGGAACTTTTCGTGGATATTGGCTCAGGCACTTAGGGTTTTCGCGTCGGGAGAAATAAGTAGACGAAAGGGCGGCGGCTGGAGGCCCCCGTGGGGCCCACACGCACCCTCGGCGCGCCTGAGGGGCCCCGCGCCCTGGCCACGTGTGGGGCCCATGTGGCTCTCCACTGTTGATCCTTTGGTCCTTCAAGTGTGTTCTGGCAAAATAGCATCCCCCGTGAAGTTTCGTCCAATTCCGAGAATATTTCCAGACTAGCTTTTCTGGAATACAAAAACAGCAGAAAACAGGAACTGGCACTTCGGCATCTTGTTAATAGGTTAGTCCCAAAAAATGTATAAAAGTGATATAAAGTAGATGCAAAACATGTGGTATTTGATACTCCCTCCGTCAAAAAATAAGTGTCTCAAGTTTGCTCAAAAGTGAATGCATCTATAGATGAAACATGACTAGATACATTCATCATTCATTTTTTGGCAAACTTGAGACACTTATTTTGGGACGGAGAGAGTATAAAACATGCATGGAACATCAAAAATTATAGATACGTTGGAGACGTATCACACACCGAAGCAAAATATGCATAAACCGAGTAATGTAAGAAGAAAACATAGCAAGTACCCTGCTATACGTTCATAATGATGACCTAATTAGCTATATCTTTTAAGTATTAGAAATGAGCTTTTGGTTGTTGACAATTCACATAATCGAAAAGGCTTGCACAAAAGGGAATGATGTTCAAACTGGAAAAAAAATGAGGTGTAAGTAACTAAATTGTCACCTCTCGGAATAAATTTTGTGCCCAACTGATACGTGCATTTTATATCATTATTTATACCACTCATATTATCATATTAGTATGTTATTGGCATTGTTATATCATTATTTTTACATGTTTTAGATGATTTATGGGACTTTCATACAAAGTCCCTATTTTTGGTATTTAATTTCTGGGAGGCAGAAAACCTCCTTTTTCTTGTTTTTAATGTTTCAGGAGCTACAGGGACCCAAATAAGAAAAGGAAATTTGCACAGCTAGTTTTTCATCAGGAGAATGACTGTGGGAAGATGATCGAAGGGAGAAGAGCCACGAGGCCCAAAAGAGGGGGGGCCCACGCGGCCAAGGAATCTGGCCGCGTGGGACCCACCAAGTTGAGCCTTGATGACCCACAAGTATAGGGGGTGTATCGTAGTACTTTCGATAAATAAGAGTGTCGAACCCAACGAGGAGCAGAAGGTGCTGACAAGGAGTTTCGGTAAAGGTTTCACTGTAAACACTAGCAGACAAGTTTTTAGGGGTTTTTGATATTGCAGGTAAATAAAATGCGAGTAAATAAAAGACAGTAATAATAATTGCAGCGAGTGGCCCGATCCTTTTTAGAGCAAAGGACAAGCCGGTTGGTTTACTTATGATGACCAAATGTTCTTGAGGACACACGGGATTCTAGTCAAGTGCTTTCGCTTCACGTTGTTGATTAATCTTCATTGTTTTGATAAGTGTTGTGTGGGTGAACCTATGCTAATGCACCGCCCTTACTTGGACCAATACATACTTGTGATTATACCCCTTGCAAGCATCCGCAGTTACAAGAAAGTAATTAAGATAAATCTAACCACAGCCTTAAACTCTAAGATCCTACGCTCCCTTATGCACCGGTATACTAACGGGGGTTTAGGTTTCTGTCACTCCGGCAACCCCACAATTAGCAACCAAATACACAATGCATTCTTCTAGGCCCATAAAGGTGAAGTGTCATGTAGTCGACGTTCACATGACACCACTAGAAGAATAGCACCACAACTTAAATATCAAACCATTAAATATTACTCAACATAGTTCCACTACTAACAACGTGACTTCTCCCATGTCCTCAAGAACTAAACAAACTACTCACAAGACATCATATGGATCATGATCAGAGGTGATGTAATGATGAATAACAATCTGAACATATACGACAATTCACCGATAAAACTCAATAGCATCAACCACAAGGAGTAATCAACACCGGGAGAGTTTCCCCTATGAACTAGACAAGGTATAGCCCTAGATGTTACAGCGGGATGAGATGGTGCAGCGGTGATGGCGGTGATGATGATGGAGATGATGATGATGATGATGATCCCGATGAAGTCCAGCACGATGACGATGAGGATGGCGACGATCTCCCCCCTCCGGGAGGGAATTTCCCCCGGCAGATTTCTCCCTGCCGGAGAGCTTTTTCTCTCTCTGTTGTTTCCGCCTCGTGGAGGCGGCGGAATATTTCCTCGAGAACTCCCCGTGTCTTAGGGTTTCTGGGGGATGAAGTACGCAAAGGGGGAGCGCCTGGAGTGGGCCAGGGACTCCACACCATACCTGGGCGCGGCCAAGGGGTGTCCCGTGCCCAGGGGTGGTGTGGGCCCCTCCTGGCCCATCTGAGCCTCCCCTTTTGGCTAGCTCCATCTTCTGATAAAATAGGAACATCTGTTTTCTTGGAATTATTTTTAGAGCTCCAGAAATATAGTGTCTTGATGGTGCTTTTTCCAGCTGAAATCTGACTCTGGCAGTTAATCATCCAATAATCATCAAACATGCAAAATAAGACAAAATAACATAAGTAACACATCTTAATATGAAATATATCAATGAATAACAGTAAATTATGCTATAAAATAGTCATGCAAAATGGACGTATCAACCCCCCCCCCCCCCCCCCCCCAAGCTTAGACCTCGCTTGTCCCCAAGCGAAAGCTGAGCTCAATAAACTAGAAAAAAAGTTTATGGAGTGAAGCGTCGATAATAAAGAATACGGACAACAAGCATCAGTATTTACTTAACAACACAATTCAACTTAAACAGCAACTACTCTTCATATAACATAACTTGAACATGAGTAGTGAACAAACCACAATAAAAATACACAAAGGAGATCATAAATTAGTAATGGCACACTTCATTCTTGGTCATAGAACAATAAGCAATCAGTACTTATCTTTCGACAGGAGTCTTTATATTAGAGCTTATATTGCAGAACTTCCACACTCAATCATCACACCTTCCTTACAGTCATTGGTAACTTGCAAAGCTATATCCTTAGAGGCAAAGGTCTTTGTGCCAAGACAAGGAAGGATAAAAGACATGATCGACAATATCAATGATATAAATGGTTGAATCACAACAACTCAAATGCTTGCTCAAGGAAGAAGGAAATAGGTGTACTGACTCAACATGAAAAGTAAAAGAAAGGCCCTTCGCAGAGGGAAGCAGGGATTAAATCATGTGCTAGAGCTTTTTAGGTTTTGAAATCATATAGAGAGTAAAAAATTAAGCTTTGAGAGGTGTTTGTTAATTGTCAACCAATGGTAGCGGGTGAGAACAGTGCTCTCCCTGCCAAACAGACTTTTAAGAGCAGCTCCCATGAAGGACGTTATTTCTACCAGCAAGGCAGATCATCCCTCTTTCTCTTTGGTTTACACACATGCAAATATTTCATTGTTTTGTCATTGCTTACTGATGAATCAGGGCAAAAGTGTGAAGAGAATTAAGCGGTTAAAGTTGTAATTAATTGAGACTGCGCATGCCGTTGCCAGCTTGTGGGGACCCCGGACTAGCCGTCCGAAATACCCGATTATGTTTAACACAACGATCCCGTGATCAGTCTGTCGTTGCACATAATCCGAACTGAATACCAAAGTTTACATCCATTACAGTACCGAATTAAAAGTCTTACATAAATGGTCATTTAGACCAAGTTCTTACATAGGTGCCTTCAAGGGCCAAACTAAAAGAATCAGCGGAAGCTACGGCGTAGTGGACATTATGTCCTAACGACGACTCGACAGGCAGCTGACTTGTGGAGATCCCTAGTTCACATAGAAGTCGCCATACTCCTCCTCGGCGTAGTGCTCCTCCGGGTCTGGCTAAGACAATAGCCAGGGACGAAACCAATATGAGTACATTTGATTGTACTCGCAAACTACCCCAACATGAGTATGCAATAGTTTTAGTTATGCTTTTATTTATTTTAAAACATATATATCTTTGTTGAATAAGATAAGAAGAATTTTTATAACCATGTTTAAATAAAATCATCACTTTATCAGTTTCTCCAAAACTCCTCCTTTATTTCCGACCATAGCCCGTCATGGTCCAAAATCTCCAACAACCTCATACCGATCCGTTGGTATAGGTGTATGGAACATCCTCACTTCATTTTCTTTTTAAAACTCAAATCTTTCAAAAACTTGCACATGGTCTTAGGACAGCCTTCCAACTGTCCATATCCGAGGACTCGGCTATTCGAATAGTTTTGTAACCCTCTGCAGAGGTAGTACGCTTTTCCCACATCCATCCGGCAACTCCTCGTGTCAGCCACGTCCCGCCATACCAGGTGTATGCGGAGTTTAGTCACCAACCATAGACTCTCCTTTGCTCATGCTAGTATAGGATCCTGCCCTTATGACACTTTCCATCAACACTTAACCCAGCCCGTCGGAATCTAAGTGTGAGGACTCATAGTTTTGCCCGGCGGTTTATGGTGGAGCCTTCTATCCTCCACACCAACGTGCGAGGACCCAGGTCAGGGGGTAGGTCATCAAACCATCCCCTCATGCATAACGGAGTTATCTCCGTCGATGAGGTATCCCATACTAATAAGAGCAAATTATCTGACTAAGCCTTTTCCCATATGTGGTAAATGTGGTCGCACAGGGTAAGATTGGTCGTCATAGTACTAGGACACACTGTGCATTTTTCATAAACACCTCCATTCACCATTTCTCCACTTTAACACCGACATCTCGGCATTCCATAACCACACAAGTAATTTCAAAGGAGTTTTGAATAAACAATATTTTCCCAACCTATAATTTTATATAATCTATCTTATATATCTACATAGGGTGGCAAAATAATTTCCATATACTTTTGAAAAGATTTTAGAAAAATCTTTGCCTTAAGAGTAAATCAGGTTATAAATATAGATGCATATATTTGGGGTGCAAGCTCAGAGAGTAGCTTGCCTTGCTCAACAAAGTGTCCTGGGTCTTGATCTTCAGATTCAACAAACTCTCCTTCCTCGGGATATCCGACAACGTTCTCGTCTAATTAACAAACAAACAAATCCAAGCAATCACTAACCTACTCAATCATCATCACAACAATACAATCTTAAAATGCTCTAAATAGCCACTGCACATAACAAGCAACACAAGTTGGTTTCAATTTAATTGAATTTACCATTATTTAATTATGTCTTAAATACGGCAGAAGCTAGTCAAACATGTTTAATTGCACAACTTGAGTTCTGTTGGTCACAAAAATACAAACTAAAATTCTACAGAGAGCTACTGATATGTAGAAGACAACACAATTTGATTTGGATTAATTGGAGTTACCAAACTCCCTACACAATTGTTTTAATCCAGTAACTCAATAATCAAGTTTTAGCTACCAAGTAAGTTCTGTTGATCCTAAAATTAAATCCTTTTTGTGGTAACTAACCATGACTAAATGTGACCTAACAAAATTGGTCCTAATTCATTTGGGTTAATCATTAGACATATTTAATTGTTTTAGTGCAGAAGGGTTCTCTAACTTCAAGATTATACTAAACAATTACTATTGCATAATTAATTCTACCAAAATTAGGGAGGCTAGTAGATCACAGTACCAAGCTAAAAAATTGGTTTGGAATTATTTGGCCTAACAGCGTATCAGGAACAAGCAAGTTTAGAATTTAAACCTTCTGTGGTATTTTTAATAATACATTTTTATTATTTATCTAAATGAAATGAAACCACTTGTGTTGGCTAAAAAATTTCATAAGCTTTCCAGAACATATTTATTCGATTTATTTGGAGCTATAAATCTCGAGATATTGAATTTCAAAGTTAGATCCAGTACTGAAATTCTCTGGAAATTTAAATTAGGAAATTCCTCTGTGTGGATAATGTTTAAATCTATGACAGGTGGGGCTCTTCTGTCAGTGACTCAGCGCATGTGGGGAAATTAATAAAACGCTGACAGGTGGGGCCAGCCCGTCAGCTGCTCATCTACGCGAACAGACACGCTGCCGTTGGATCTAAATCCAACGGCCCACGTTCAAAGGCAACGGCGGCAACCAAAAACTGGCGGCGCCGCCGCGCCGGCGACATGGTGGTGCACGGATCCTCACCTAGGGGGCTCGGGAAGGCGCGGAGAAGATGCAGGAGGGTCGCGGAGGCTCGGGGAAGACGTCTGGGCGAGCTGTACTTGCTGGGGAGGCTTCAGTCGGCGGCGGCGAGGTCTCGAGCTTCCACGGCCACGGGCACGAGCTCTGGCGAGGTCCTGCGGACGCGTCTGTGCACAAAACAGAGAGGCAAAGGACTCGGGTGAGTGCGGGGAACATGGGGAGCACGGTGGAGGGGTCAGAGAAGGAAATGGGACAGCAGCACGGCGTGGCCGTGTTCGTCGTCTACCTCGGCACGGCGGAGCGTCGAGGATGCGCGCGAGCAACCGGAGCTTCGAGGGAGTGGCTCTGCCCTCCTGGCGGTGTACTGAGGAGTGGAGAGTGAGGGAAGAGGCAGCGGGGGTGGTGTGGAGCAACGAGGAGCTCGGGGCGGGTATTTATGCCTGACGGCCGGTGCGCCGTGGACCGGGCGCAGGAGGGGGCCAGGGCTAGGCGAGCTCGTCGTAGGGGCAGTGGGGGTGCGGCTATGTTGCTGGTGTGCCAGGGAGCAAGCTTGGGCGCGGAGGCGAGCCACGCTTGCTCGAGGTGGGGGACGGCCGTGGGCTTGCTTGGGCGGTGCTCGCGTGCATGGGCGCGATGAAATTCCGGTGGGGACGGGTCTCTGCTGGGCTGGGTGTTGCGGCGAGAGGGAACAGAGAGGTGAGGGAGAGAAGGGGGGCCACGGTGCTGCGCAACGCGGCGTCGACACCTGCTTCTCCACTGTCGTGGCCATGGCGGCATGGGCGCGCGGCGACTGCCTGCTGGCGTCGATCACGGCCACCTGCTCCCTGCTCGGTTTTCTTTGCGTCCAACGAGTGAAATGAGACGAGTGAGGTGAGGGCAATCTAATGGGGGCAGTGGCTTGCACCAATTTGATCGAAGGGCTGGTTTGGGAAGAACACAGTGGTGCTCACCACGTGTTCGACCAAATGCTTGAACCAAAAATAATTTCCAATTTCTGAAATTTATTTTCATAATTTGCTTCACACATATTTATAAAGATTTGTTGTGCTGTGTTGGAATTTATTTGACAAGTGCAACATGACACATTTTGTGATTTGAATAAGATAAAGAAAGATTTGGAATTTAAATTTGGAATTTTGAAATTAATATTTGGAGAGGGAAAGTTGTAGAATAAAAATGGAGAGTGATTATATATCACTCCACTGAATTTTGTTTGAAAGAAAATTAATTTATCACTTGGAGAAAATTCATGTGGCACTTGTCACATGATTCTTATTGTTTTTTTAACTTTTGTTTTTATTTCTTTTCTTTCCTTCAAGTTTTTAATTAGAGCAAACAACATCACAAGCAACAAGAAATAATTATCACAAGCAACCATATGCAATCAACACACATTAATTAACAAAAGTTTTTGTTGGCCCTCATTTTTGGAATAAAAATACTTATTATAATTTTGGTATGTTACACAGCTCTTTTTGCAAGTTATTGGATAAGCGGATGTATATGCCACTAGTCCAGGTGTAAAGTCCATTTGACAAGGAGAATAAATCCTAACCACACCACTTCCTCATGAGCTAGTAAACATTGACACAAAAAGGACTATTAACATTTTGAATAGCTTAAAGGTAGCACATGAAAAATTTACTTGGAGTGGCAAGAAAATACCACATATAGGTAGTTATGGTGGACACAAATGGCATGGGTTTTGGCTCAAGGATTTGGATGCACGAGAAGCATTCCCTCTCAGTACAGTGGTTAAGGCTAGCAAGGTTATGTAGCAAGCATAAGAGTTGGGGGATACACACAAATATACATGTAATAGAACCAATCATGCTATCTTCCCTGTAAGCACAAATATTTTAACTCGAAGAATAATAATCTTATTGGCTAACAAGAAAGAAAGATAATGGGATAATATTTTTGCATGTAATTCCCTCCTTCTACTTAAGTTTTCATGGTACGGTTGCTAATGACCAATACTAAGTTTGCCACAACTAATATAATCTACTTGATGTACCCAAAAGTGGCATCAATACAAATGGCAAGATCAGCACACAGAGGGGATTGCAAGCTAAAATAAAGTGTACCGAAAGTAAAGGTGGAACTTCTCATTAATACTCTGAACAAAAACACACTCAAACCAACGGATACATGGATAACTAAAAGGGTGACACTCCACATCGCAAACCATCTTATAAGATAACTTCTCTACTCATGATATGACCACGAAATTATAAAAACAAAAGGATAAAGATGATACTGGGCACTCCCCCAAGCTGCAGGGGAAAACCGCAAATCTGGAATTGGTGGGGTAACTCCCTGCACATTATGAGAAAAAGCACGTTGAGGGTTAATCGAGCCCACAAAGGTGGAGTTGCTCGGCCTTGGCTCTCCATGTTGGCGAGGCTGGCCAGCTTGCACCTCCTCTCTGATGCTTCGATCCATGTCAGCTCTCCTAGCAGCAATCTCCTCCTCCGTCGCCCAACCGACGAAGGTTCCCTCATCCACATCACGTTCGAGTTCACGTCGGCGCCTTGCTGCATACTTCTCTCCGTACACTCCTCGCGACGCCATGTAGGGACTTGAAATTCCTGTCAGAACAGCTTGAAAACGAAACACGTCAAAAACACGATATACGACCCTCGGAAGATCCGGGGGATTATATAGCAAAAAGTTTTACGACAAAAGGAAGGGTACAGGACGAAACGGGGTCGGAGACGGACTCCGAGGAGCCCACACGCCACCAGGGCGCCCAGGGTGGTACCCGCGCCCTGGGGTGGTGTGGTGCCCTCGGGCACCGTCTCCTACCCTTTTTTGACTCATAATTTTCCATATTATATAAAAACAACAAATTATTAAGTTGGAAAGTAAATTGCGAACTTTTTCTTACCGAAACTGTACCTATTCCAAATCAGCTTCTGCAGCTGTCTGATTTTGACTTTTTATGAAATCTTCCGGAGTTACCACTTTGATAAAATCAACATCTTCATTATAAGAATCTCCAGAGATGTAATGCTTGAGTCTTTGCCCATTTACCACTTGTGGCTTGTCCCCATCTAATGAATTAATTTTAATGGCACCTGAGCGATAGACCTCCTCGATGATATAAGGTCTGAGACGAGACCTATACAATAAAATTTCTCACCTACGTTAAATTATCTCTTGAGAATTCTCCTATCATGCCATTGCTTAACTTTCTCTTTAAAGAGCCTAGCATTTTCATAAGCTGCATTTCTCCATTCATCTAAAGAATTCAAATTAAGCAATCTATTTTTACCGGCAAGTTTAAAATCTCTATTAAGTTCTTTTACTTCCCAATAAGCTTTATGTTCTAATTCTAGAGGCAAATGACAAGCTTTTCCATAAACCATTTTGTAAGGAGACAGTCGCAGCAGTGGAACATGGGGTTCCCCTAGTGCTGCCAAAGTGGGTCCGCTCCCTGTGGGCCCAAGATGAAGATGGACAAGGCCAATACTCAAGTCAAGCCGGCGGGTTCACCCCTTGACCCCGCGGGGGCCAAGCAAGGCCCGCACCAGCAAAGGGCTCCGGTCCTGGGGGCCTGCCGGGTCCCCAAATCAAGCAAGAAGACGCGGAAAGCACCGAGGGTCCGAGTACCCGGCAGGAGGCTGGGCTCCCTCTCGGGTGCATCATCGCACCGTTGTGGATAAGCACTCCACCTCATGCGGGAAGGCCTCAGAAGACTTGGGAAGCAAGGCGATAGTGGCGCAGGCCGGGGACAAAGCCCGTGGCTGTGTCAGCCGCTGTTCACCACCAAGGCGGACGCTCCCACCTAACCCAAGGGAAGCGCTAGGCTGAGAAGAGGCCACGTCGCCCTCTAAACCAGCCAGGGAGGGTCCTTCGCGCCGAAGGCCCCTCATGCCCCTCACGTGCACTGTGGCAACCCCTTAGCCTATAAAAGGAGGACCAAGGCACGGAGGAGGGGGGAGGAAGAACCGGAGAACAAGTCACACCAGAGCAAGACTAGACTAGGGCTGCCAAGGTAGAGAGGAAGGTGATCTCCTCCGGGTCAGGATCTGTCCTTCTTCTACCTCCAGCCAAAAACCCTTCCGGGTACCCTGCCCGAAGGATTCCATTGTACTCCACACTATGAAGAACCCATATATCCAGACATGCAGGAGTAGGGCTTTTAGCCTCCGGGCGGCCTGAACCTGGGTAGCTCCTTGTGTCCCTTTGGTTGCATGCTTTGATCGTGGAGAGGAGAGCTTGATCCGACCCCCGTCCTCGAAGGCGAATCTCAGCCTCCTTCGCGCCCCGTGCCGAAACTAAAAGGGGGTATCCTCTACTCCCGGTGTCCGTGCGACGAGACACGACATCTGGCGCGCCAGGTAGGGGGCGCAAGCACTGGTTTCTTCTTCATCAAGTTCATCGGCAAGCTCTTCGTCAAGCATGGCTCCGAAGAGGAGGGTGGAACCTACGGCGTCCAAGCCCGTCTCTCCCTCGCGCACTCACGCTTCATCCGGTCGCCGCGCCGCTGACGCGCGGAGGGACGTTTCTCTGTCCCCGCCTCCTCCGGAGAGGGAGGCGCCGACGGAGCGGACGGCCTCAACAAGAACGGCGGCCCTGGCGGAGCGGCGGCTCCAAAGGGCACCACCGTGCCTCCTCCACCTCGCTCGGGGGAGAAGAGCGTCTGCAACGGCGCTAGCAAGGATCCTGCTGCTGAGGGAGATCGCAGTGCTCGCCCCAGCGGAGATCCACGAGCATCCAGAAGCAAGTCCTCTGCACATCTTCATGCTGACGCGCAAGCTCGCCATGACGCCTTGGTCGCGGCCAAGGCCCTGATGCAGTTCCCTCCAACCAGTGGTGATCCCAAGATCTACCAAGAATGGAGGACTCGAGTGGAGAGGCTCCTCGACTTCGCTGACGGTGGTCCGTGGGTTGAACCCACTCAAGCTCCCACTGTCGACGATCCCGAAGCGGCACAAGACAAGACACGTGAACCGCGGGGCCAGCCCCGCGGCGAACGTCAAGCCAAGGCGGCACCTGACCGCACCGCACCTCCGATGGCTGATCGGCTTCACCGCGACCGCGGCCCCACCATGTCCGTCGGGTCCTCCACTTCGCGCAACCCAGATCTTCGTGACGAGCTCAACCGCCGTCAGGACGAGGATATGCGCACCCGCATCGAGCGTCGCCGAGAACGTCATCGCCGTGCGGATCGCGACTTCGACCTCGCCGAGGGCTGCGTTGCCCTCGCCCCCGAGTTCCGCCACTTCGACTGGCCCAAGAAGTTCAAGATCGACGTGCTTCGTTACGACGGCACCACGAACCCCCGGGACTTTCTGCAGATCTACTCTCTTGCTGCAAGAGTCGCCGGGGCTGACGAAGTCATGATGGCCAACTGGTTCCCGTTGGCTCTGAAGGGAGATGCCCAAACTTGGCTTCTCAACCTTCCCGAGAGCTCCATCCGCTCTTGGCGGGCGCTGAAGGAACAGTTCCTGGGGGCTTTCCAAGGCGGGTACGAACGCCCGGGGGCTCCCAGCGACCTCCACGACTTCAAGCAGCTTCCGGGTGAGACGCTTCGCAAGTTCATCCAGCGCTTCACCCAGAAGATGAACACCATCCCATGCATCAAGGAGGAGATGGTGATCCAGTCCTTCCACGCCAACGTCCGCAACCCCAAGATGCGCGAGAAGCTGAGCATCCACCGCGTCGAGTCTGCACGTAAGCTCTGGGAGCTTGCAGATCGGTGCGCTCGAGCTGAAGAAGGAGCCAAGGTTCCCGGGGAAGATGAACCCGAGGACAAGGTCGCTCCAACCAAGAACAAGAAGCGGGACCCTGGACCCAACAAGCGGATCTTCCGAAGAAGGTCAAGCCTGCGCCGACTTCCGAGGAAGAAGGCGAAGGCGACCCTTGGTGTCACATCCATCCAGAAGGCAACCACCTGCTCAAGGACTGCCGCATGCTCAAGAACCTCGCCATCCGAGAGCAACGCCGAGCCGACGGGGTCAGTCAAGACGGCTGCTACAACTGCGGCGCTGCCGGGCACATCGCTCGTGACTGTCCCACGGGTCGCCAAGGCGGAGGCGGCCGTGGGTGGAACCGAGGCGGTGGCCGCGGAGGCCGCGGAGGAGGACGCGGCGGTCAAGGTGGCCGCGGGTACAACAACCCTGAGGCTGCCCGCGATGGCAACGGGGAAGCTCCGGCTCCCCAAGGAGGCAATGGCGGGAAGTACCAAGAAGTCACGGGAGTTGTTGGGTGCATTCACGGAGGGTCATCTTTGCCTCCCTCCAACAGCGCCTGCAAGAGACTCGTTCGGGAGCAGAACGCGGTCGCTTCCGCGCCGTCTAAACCCCTGAACTGGTCCAACCAAGTCATCACCTTCGACCCAGAGGACCATCCGGTCAACACTGCCGGGGTCGGGACTCTGCCATTGATCGTGTCTCCCGTCATCCACAACTACAAGGTCACCAAGATGCTGGTCGACGGAGGCTCCAGCCTCAACTTGCTGACAGCGAAGGTCCTGGCTATCCTTCAGATCCCTCAGTCTCGCCTGCAAGACACCGGCGTTTTCCAAGGCGTGAATGGAAGTGTCACTCGACCCCTCGGGAAGATCACGCTTCCGGTCACCTTCGGCGACTCCAAGAACTTCCGCACAGAGGAAATCGTCTTCGACATCGCCGATACCCCGCTCCCGTACAACGGCATACTTGGCAGACCCGCTCTGGCCAAGTTCATGGCCGTCTCCCACTTCGCCTACAACATGCTGAAGATCCCGGCGCCATGGGGCGTCATCAAGATCCACGCCGACACCGACGACGCCATCTACTGCGTTCAGCAGCTGAACCAGGCGGTGGCCATCACGGCGGATGTCCCTCAAGGTGTACAGGAGGATGATGCTGGAATACCCCCCGGGGGCTCCACATCTACTCCCCTCAAGAAGGCGCCATTCCACGGCGACCCGCAGCTGACCAAGAAGGTGGCGCTGACCAGTGACGGCGTTCGCTCCATCACCATCGGCGCCCGCCTCACCGACAAATAGGAAAGCGCGCTCGTCGCCTTCCTTCGGGAAAACTCTGATGTCTTCGCGTGGGAGGCATCAGGTTTGCCCGGCGTACCAAGGGAGGTGATCGAGCACAAACTGGCGGTTGCTCCGGGGGCTCGCCCCGTGAAGCAGGTTCTCCGGAACCAAAGCAAGGAAAAGCTGGAGTTCATCATCTCTGAGGTGGACAAACTGATAGAAGCTGGCGTCATCCGGTCGGTTCCTCACCCAACCTGGGTGGCCAACCCCGTGGTGGTGCCAAAGCCCATGACCTTCAAGTGGAGGCTCTGCATCGACTTCACAGACCTGAATAAGGCCTGTCCCAAGGACCCTTTCCCCCTGCCGCGGATCGACATGATCGTGGATTCCACGGCCGGGTGTGAGCTGCTGTGCTTCCTGGATGCCTTCTCCGGGTACCACCAGATCATGATGGCGCTCGAGGATCAAGAAAAGACGGCCTTCATCACTCCCAAGGGCTGCTACTGCTACACCCGGATGCCTTTCGGTCTCCGGAACGCCGGCGCCGGCTTCCAGCGCACAATGCAAGCATGCCTTGGGCCCCAGCTAGGCCGCAACGCTGAAGCGTACATCGACGACATCGTGGTCAAGACTCGGCACAAGGACTCCTTCATTCAGGACCTGCACGAGACCTTCGAGAACCTCCGCCGGGTCAACTTCAAGCTCAACCCCGACAAGTGCGTGTTTGGGGTCCCCTCCGGCAAGCTGCTGGGTTTCCTGGTCTCCCATCGGGGGATCGAAGCGAATCCGGACAAGATCAAGGCAATCGAACGCATGGAGGCACCCCGGCGGGTCAAGGACGTACAGCGCCTCAACGGGTGCATCATTGCACTCGGGCGCTTCATCTCAAGGCTTGGGGAGCGGGCCTTACCATTCTTCAGGCTGCTCAAGAAGTCAGGCCCCGTGGAATGGACGCCCGAGGCCGAGGAAGCCCTACAGTCCCTCAAGCGCTACCTCGCCTCACCGCCAATCCTCGTTGCACCAGAAGAAAAGGAGCGTCTGCTACTGTACATCGCCGCCACCAATCAAGGGCGACTCCCAACTGGTCATCAAGCAAGTCAACAAGGAGTATGCGTGTCCTCAGATGGCACCGTACGTCGAGGAGGTCTGGAAGCTGCAGCGGCATTTCGACAACTTCCGGGCTGTGTACGTCCCGCGGGGAGAAAACACTGCCGCGGACGAGCTGTCGCAGCTGGCGTCCAAGCAAGAACCAGTGCCTCCCGGGATCTACATCGAGGTCCTCAGGCAACCTTCGGTCTCTCCCGAGAGGCTTGCGGCAAGATCTACGCCGGGGGCTGGCGACCCTTCTACATCGACAACACGGGTGGCCAGCCCAGAAGCTCAAGACCCGGCAGCCCCTCTGGCGGAGGAAGCCATGCTTTCTTTCCGTCGGATGGTGCTACCGGTGGAAGGAACCCACCCACCCTGGGCCCGGGACATCGTCAAGTACATGATGGAGCACGCCCTCCCGGAGGACGACCACGACGCCGAGCGGGTGGCTCGTCAAGCCAAGCTCTACGTCATGATCGACGGCGAGCTCTACCGGCGACGGGACAACGGAGTCAAGCTCCGTTGCATCCCTCAAGAACAAGGCCAAGTACTGCTAAGGGACATCCATGAGGGCACGTGTTCAAGTCATGTGGCATCAAGGTCTCTGGCGGGGAAAGTTTTTCGTCACGGGTTCTACTGGCCAACAGTCCTCAGTGATGCCGAACAACTAGTCAAGACCTGCGAAGCCTGCCAGTACTATGCGAAGAACATACATCAGCCGGCGCAAGCTTTGCAGCCGATTCCAATCTCCTGGCCGTTCGCGGTCTAGGGGCTGGATATCGTGGGAAAGATACCGAAGTCTGTCGGGGGACATGAATACCTGTTCGTGGCCGTCGACAAGTTCACAAAGTGGGTGGAAGTAATGCCAGTCCCAAGGCAAACAGCTCAGGCAGCCATCAAGTTCATCGAAGGGATCGTGTACCGCTTTGGAGTACCCAACAGAATCATAACGGACAATGGCTCTCAGTTCACAAGCCATTCATTCCTCAACTTCTGTGAAGAGCTGGGCATCAAGGTTTGTTTTGCCTCGGTGTCCTACCCAAGGTGCAATGGTCAGGTGGAGGAGCCAATGCGGAGGTCCTAAAGGGTTTGAAGACCAAGGCCTTTGACAAGCTGGAAGACAAGGGCAAGAACTGGATTGAGCACCTGCCAAGTGTTTTATGGTCCCTCAGAACCACACCAAGCAGAGCAACTGGAGAAACACCTTTCTTCCTTGTCTATGGAGCTGAAGCCGTCTTGCCAACAGAACTCAGGCATGGATCTCCCCGGGTACTCGCCTATGATGAAGAAACACAAGCTGAGAGGAGGATTGATGACATCAACTTCCTGGAGGAATTACGGTGTCGAGCATCTCGCGATCCGCTCGTTATCAGCAAGGGCTCCGTCGCTACCACGATCGCCATATCCGTTCACGGGTACTGGAACCCGGAGACCTGGTTCTCCGCAGAAAGCAGAAGCTTGATAACATGAACAAGCTGTCGTCCAAGTGGGAAGGACCTTATCGGGTGACACATACCCTGAGACCCGGAGCTGTTTACCTGGAGGACGAGAAGGGCAAGCCGGAAGGCAATGCTTGGAACATCGAGAATCTCCGGAAATTCTACCCCTGAATACGAACATGAATCGCAGATAGTTATGATCGACTAAGCACGCCCAAGGGGCTAGTGTTCTGTATAAGGGTGTGAGAATCGTCGCCAAGGAATAAAAGATAAGTATTTCAATTCCGTGAGCCTCTCTTTTTTGTCGTGAAGTGTGTTATCCGTAACAACCCCCAAGCAGGGGGCTGACATGGTGCCGGTGGCCGACAGGTCGAGCGCGAGCAGCCTATCGGTAGGCGCTGCCACCTGGTCGTGCCGTACTGCCGCGGTAAGAAGTGGAACGGGCAGTGCTGTGTTTTAAAGAACCTAAACACAGAAATGCACATTCAACTTTGCTTGCGGGTTGCTTCGGATGAAACACTTTCACGACATCTAAGGGAGGGTCCATTCTTTTCCTACTGAAAGATTGTTGTGTGTAGCGCCTCTCCCGAGACAGGAAAGGATGCTGAAGGGCGACCAAGGAGCTGGAAACCCGGGAAGGACGCAGCAGAGCGAGGATGCGGCAAAAACAGCTAAGTCTTTGCATGTGCATCCTGCATTAGGCATACTATCTCGCTCGGAGTCAATATACCACCAACCTGCGCATGCTTGACGGTTGATGAGAGCCTTTGCGGGGGTAATGCATCCTCCCCGGCGAACGGTTCGATTTCCCTTCGTGCCTAGTACCCGTGGCTGTGGAGTAGACTCCCGGAAGGTATAGTGCTCTTAGGGGTACTGCTACCGGTGCGGGCGGTCAGAGTACTTGTCACCTAAGAGATCTCCTCTGAAACTTGACGGCGCGTTAGTGCAAGGGGAGGTTTGGGAAATGACCCCGGGAGTTGAGCCTTAGGATTGCATTCATATTTACATTCTGAAGTTACAATTCTGAATTACATTCAGCTAAGCTCCCCTTGGAGGTTATCTAGCCTATGCACTAAGGCCAGCTCAGAAGTCTCTGGTTGCGCAGATTTGTTCTCTTTTCTTTTGCCTGCCGGGTGCGCTCTTTTCTTCCGGGGACACCTGGAGGAAGGGAGGGCATTTGCGCAGGATCTTCAGGGACCCCACGGACCAGGAAAGTTCCTGGCAAACCCCGGGATGTGCTGGTCGCAGACAAGGTATACGTGGTCCACGAACTTCTCCATGTCATCTTCTTCTTCCTGCACAAAGGAGCGGAGTCAGGGCCAAGGCTTTCCTTCAAGATCTACTCGCCTAGTTTCATGGAGGCATCACCTTGAACACGTCATCAAGGTCGCCGAGGAGGCGGATCAACCTCGGGTTGCCTGCAGCTTCCCTCCACAGATCCTCCTTGATGACGTCCTTCCGGGTGGCTAACGCAACCGCGGTCTCCATGGCGGCGGCACCAGCGATGTTCCCCACCGCTGGGAAGACTAGGGAAGGGCGGGGCCGAGGAGCGGCCTCCCCAACTTCGGCAGCTCGGGCTCCAGCCTCGGTGGGCGCCGCCGCTGCGCCGCGGAAGACGGACTCCGCCGTCGACACTTCGGACAAGGCCATCTCTGCGTCACCGGACATTGCGCTACGGTGCATGGGGAAGCAACGGAAGAAGAAGGAGCAGAACATGGCGAGAAGGTGTGGCGAGGAGGCTGGGGGCTGAGGACCTTTTATAGGCCTCTTATCCCCCACCTACCCCGGCGGTCCGGCTGCCGCAATAATGGGAACACGCTTTGCAAAAAACCTGTTCTTATTCACACGAGCGCTACACGGAGACAAGGAGGAAACGAGTTCTTCTTCATTTACAAGGACTGCAAGGGGTCGATCTTTTATACAACAAAAAGGTTGGCTCCCGTCGAACAAGGAGCATCGCCGTACAACGGAAGGCGCTACTCCCAGAAGTACGTCGCCAAGGCCGCCACCAATGAGGTCAACGAGATCTCCATGGGACGCGACCGAAGCTCCCCGCCTTCAGGATGACGAGCTCCCCTCGACCTTGATGTCGGATGAGCTTTCCTCATCTTCATCCTCGTCGTAGGAGCTCGAGCTGCCGCTGCTGCTCTCCGTGCAGCACTCCACGCGTCCACCATCGACACCGAAGATCTTCACGAAGAGCGTCGCGTCTCCATCGTACCGGAGCACCAGGCATTGCCCCGGGACAGGCGGCGGGCGCGAGAAAACGACTTCCACCCTTGGCCCAGGAGCATGGCGCCGGCGGCGGTGTGCTCCGTAAAGGCCCAGGAGGGGCTGTTGGGGCATCCCTCCACCTGCAACCAGAAGCCTGAGGGTCGGATGTCCTCCGTCGCCATCGCAAAGGAATCTGGGAGAAGCAGCCGGCTGCGAGGTCTGTGGTTCAGATCCACGATGAACTCGAACGGCGCAAAGCCAGTATGGACCGTGCTCCTAGGAGAAGGAGCAGCAGAGCCGCGGCTTCCACGGCCACCGCGACCACGACTTCCTCGACCTCGCGGAGCGGCCCGTCCACGAGCGGAAGGACCATCCTCCGCAGCAGCTGAAGACGAACGAGGACGCCCAACTCCCCTTCTCGCTCTCGCCATTGGAGCTGGTGATTTGTGAGGAGGTCCGGAGGAGGGATGAGAAGAAACTGGATACGAATGCAAGGGGCGCGCCCTGCTTTTATAGACTCGGCGGCGCCTCCGTCAGGCGTCTCCTCGCGTTCCCCATTTCTGGGAATCGAGGAGGCCACCGCAGTTACTCCCCCGAGCGGAGCAGTTCCAAGACCATTAAGGCTGCTAGTGGAGCAAGCCAAGAGGACCTGCTGCCCGGGACCCACTTTGGTCTATCTTTAGGCCATAGCCCCGGCAGCTGGATATAAAGCCGCCGGGACCATGCCCGGGGGCTACTGTCGCAGCAGTGGAACATGGGGTTCCCCTAGTGCTGCCAAAGTGGGTCCGCTCCCTGTGGGCCCAAGATGAAGATGGACAAGGCCAATACTCAAGTCAAGCCGGCGGGTTCACCCCTTGACCCCGCGGGGGCCAAGCAAGGCCCGCACCAGCAAAGGGCTCCGGTCCTGGGGGCCTGCCGGGTCCCCAAATCAAGCAAGAAGACGCGGAAGGCACCGAGGGTCCGAGTACCCGGCAGGAGGCTGGGCTCCCTCTCGGGTGCATCATCGCACCGTTGTGGATAAGCACTCCACCTCACGCGGGAAGGCCTCAGAAGACTTGGGAAGCAAGGCGATAGTGGCGCAGGCCGGGGACAAAGCCCGTGGCTGTGTCAGCCACTGTTCACCACCAAGGCGGACGCTCCCACCTAACCCAAGGGAAGCGCTAGGCTGAGAAGAGGCCACGTCGCCCTCTAAACCAGCCAGGGAGGGTCCTTCGCGCCGAAGGCCCCTCATGCCCCTCACGTGCACTGTGGCAACCCCTTAGCCTATAAAAGGAGGACCAAGGCACGGAGGAGGGGGGGAGGAAGAACCGGAGAACAAGTCACACCAGAGCAAGACTAGACTAGGGCTGCCAAGGTAGAGAGGAAGGTGATCTCCTCCGGGTCAGGATCTGTCCTTCTTCTACCTCCAGCCAAAAACCCTTCCGGGTACCCTGCCCGAAGGATTCCATTGTACTCCACACTATGAAGAACCCATATATCCAGACATGCAGGAGTAGGGCTTTTAGCCTCCGGGCAGCCTGAACCTGGGTAGCTCCTTGTGTCCCTTTGGTTGCATGCTTTGATCGTGGAGAGGAGAGCTTGATCCGACCCCCGTCCTCGAAGGCGAATCTCAGCCTCCTTCGCGCCCCGTGCCGAACCTAAAAGGGGGTATCCTCTACTCCCGGTGTCCGTGCGACGAGACACGACAGAGACATTCCCATAGGATTTTTATAAGCAGTTCTATAAGCCCACAAAGCATCATTAAGCATTTTAGACCAATTTTTTCGAGATTTATTAACAGTCTTTTGCAAAATAGATTTAATCTCTCTATTTGATAACTCTACTTGACCACTTGTTTGGGGATGATATGGTGAAGCAATTATATTATTAACATCATACTTAGCTAGAGTTTTTCTAAAAGCACCATGGATAAAATGAGAACCGCCATCAGTCATGAGATATCTAGGCACACCAAACCTAGGAAAGATAATATCTTTAAGCATTTTTAATGATGTCTCACCATCAGCACTAGATGTTGGTATAGCTTCTACCCATTTAGTAACATAATCAACAGCAACAAGTATGTGAGTATAACCATTTGAGGGAGGAAAAGGACCCATAAAGTCAAATCCCCAACAGTCAAAAGGTTCGATAACAAGAGAATAATTCAGAGGCATTTCATTACGTCTACTAATGTTACCTACTCTTTGACATTCATCACATGATAAAACAAATTTTCTTGCATCTCTAAAAAGGGTTGGCCAATAAAAACCTGATTGTAGAACCTTTTGTGCAGTTCTATCTCCAGCGTGATGTCCTCCATAAGCACTACCATGGCATTTGCTCAATATTTCTTTCTGTGCATACTCAAGAACACATCTTCGCATAATGCCATCTACCCCTTCTTTATACAAATGTGGGTCATCCCAGAAATAATGCCTCAAATCGTAGAAAAACTTTCTTCTTTGCTGAGCTGTAAAGGTTGGAGGCAAATACTTGGCAACAATAAATTTAGCATAGTCAGCATACCAAGGACTTTCGCGTGAGCTTACCTTTATCGCAGCCAATTGTTCATTTGGAAAACTATCATTAACAGGTATAGGATCGTCTGAAATATTTTCAAGTCTAGACAAATTATCAGCAACAGGATTTTCAGCACCTTTCCTATCTACAATATGTAAATCAAACTCTTGCAATAAAAGTACCCATCTTATGAGCCTAGGCTTAGCATCTTTCTTTTCCATAAGGTATCTAATAGCAGCATGATCAGTGTGAATAGTCACTTTTGAATCAACAATATAAGGTCTAAATTTATCACAAGCAAAAACAACTGCTAAAAATTCCTTTTCAGTAGTAGCATAATTCTTTTGAGCGACATCAAGTGTTTTACTAGCATAATGAATAACATTTAACTTCTTGTCTACCCGCTGTCCAAGAACAACTCCTACAGCAAAATCACTTGCATCACACATTATTTCAAAAGGTAAGTTCCAATCAGGCGGTTGAACAACAGGAGCGGTGATTAAAGCCTTTTATAGAGTTTCGAAAGCTTCCTTGCAATCATCATCAAAAACGAAAGGTACATCTTTTTGAAGAAGATTAGTGAGGGGTTTTGAAATTTTAGAAAAATCTTTAATAAACCTCCTATAGAAACCGGCATGACCAAGAATACTACGAATACCTTTCACATCCCTTGGACAGGGCATTTTCTCAATTGCTTCAACTTTAGCTCTGTCCACTTCAATACCTCTTTCAGAAATTTTGTGCCCTAGGACAATTCCTTCATTCACCATGAAATGGCATTTCTCCCAATTAAGAACAAGATTAGTCTCTTCACATCTCTGCAAACTTTATCAAGATTGTGCAAACAATTATCAAAGGAAGTTCCGTAGATGGAGAAATCGTCCATGAATACTTCCACAATTTCTTCACAAAAACCATGAAAAATAGCAGACATGCATCTTTGAAACGTAGCAGGAGCATTACACAAACCAAAAGGCATACGTCTATAAGCATAAGTTCCATAAGGACAAGTAAAAGTAGTTTTCTCTTGATCTTGTGCTTTAACAACAACTAGCTAGGTGGCCCGCGCATTTGCGCGGCTAGATTTATTATTGTGTATTTTTTGTGAAACATATTATTTTGTTTTTTATTAGTGTTCAAATATTGGAAATTGTTATTTTGCATGTTTAATAACATTGGAAAAATATCGCAAAGGTATACCATGCAAAAAATTATTTCGATGTGTTTCTCGGCCACCAATTTGGCCGCACATAAAAATGATAATTTATTTAATTCATTATGTAATCTAAATTTTATATCATCTGTAATATAGAAATTAATTTTAGCCAAGATGTGGCTTTGGAGGTTACTATAGTTGACTTTGTGTAAAATCTTTTGGTCATATGTAATACGTCGTTGGTAAGGATCTTTCTATTTGTCAACATTACGCAGAGGTTATTATGGGGTTGTTCCCATGCATAATTTTTGGGGCACATAACCTATACTTAATGATCAAATGACTGGCTAAGGAATATTTTTGAAACAAATATGCACCGTCTCTTTGGAAACAGCGAAATAATACTTCTTATAATTTCATAAAATCACCAGCTTTTGAATCTTTTGATACCTCTTGTCTTTTCTTGTGTTTCCAAATGAGCTTAATACTAATAATTATGTTTATCATTTTTACTAAAGATCACGAATAACTGACCTGTTGTATTCAGCGTACAAACTGGCAAGAAGAAAAAGCTATCAGACATCCTCCAAATAAGATTTGACGCAAAGTTCTATTCCCATGTCTTCCACAACCCATTATCCGACTGGATATCTCACCTACAAAAATGAATAGATAAATATATGATTAAACAAAAGTTGAGTTGAGACTCCTGGATTTGGTTGATGCCTAGCTAAAATGGATATATGGTTCCAAATGGAGCAAATATTTACATAGTGAAAACATAATATTGTACTTTGTACGATAACCAAAATGCATTGTGGTACATGACTTACTGGTCATGCAATGGTATATTTTCGTACAATTTTCTCTTTCAAATATAGGCATGTACATATATGAAAATATAAATAAAATAATTGCAAGAATTAAATAAAATTTGATATGTTGTGGCTACACCTTAGATTCTCCATTTTCTCCTGCATCATCGAACATTATTGCAGCTATATATATCTGTCAGATGATGCTTCTAAACATACTCATGTCGTTCAAATTATCTCCCTCGGTTAGCCATTTTTTTCAAAAATAGTTGCGATAACATATCCTCTCTCAGGAACAATTGTCTCTAGCATATTGTATTTTTAATTTTATATATGCATGCGTACTGTGCTTTTGCATGCCTCTTTTATTATTTTTCCTCGGATAAGTATTAGCATACCATCCCGTCCCACACGTTCCCTGATCATTAGCCATTTATATCCATCATATTTTTTCACAAATACAGCCTGAAATGAAAAACATGGACAGCAATTAGAATACATCGATGGACATCAAAAAGAAATACCTTCAGCAGATCTTATATGACAGACTCCTCAACACCTAACGTTGTGGATGTCTCGCCTTCTCCCGAAAATAATCTTATGCGACCGGGTCGCCGGGCTGGACCCGGCGGCATGGCCGACGCGTGGCCGCCTGCTGCCCCCGCACGCTCTGTTCTCCCCGCATGCGCTGTCGTGTCGGTCGACCAGAGTGGTCCACGGCCAGGTCGTTGGTGAAGGGTCGCATAGGATTTTCTTCCGCCTTCTCCTGCCCCAGAAGTCCAGCGCGTCAGGTTTCCATATTGTGTATGCATGCGTACACCGTCAGTTCTGACCAAAGCCATGGCAAGAATACTTATTGTGCAGTACTTCGAACTTGCACACAGGACGATGGCAGGTACGCCTTCTACTTCGACTCCATCCGAATGTCTCTCAAGTTCTCAGTTCAAAATTATGGGCCGTCTCATACTTTGATACAAACAGATGTACACTCCAACGAACCACACATATCAATCGATCGTGTGGGTATGTGGACTGTGGAGCTGACTGCATGGGGTTGAGGTACTAACCGTCTGATCCGTAGTTGGATTCGTCGGGCTCAGTTTTACCAGTAGCACGAACTTCGGGGCAGCCGGGCGGCGGCAAGCAAGGCCAGGTGAACCAATTTCTGCAATTGAAGACTTTGGGATCGGGTGTCTATGCTCCAAGAGGAGAATTCAGGAGAGCCGTGTAATCCATCAGCGACACCTAGAACGATATGAAGCTCGTTTTCGTCTTTAAGCTCGGGATACTGGTCCAGAAGTTCTGGAGTTCATCGTAGACAGTGGCCCGCCCGCTGAACACCATTGATTTATGGTCGTCTATTAGCGCACATGGGCCACCGACACCTCCCGTTGCCACCTCCAGAAGATCTGTCGCGCCATCGATTTGACAACCGTCCGGTTTTATCCTCTTATTTGGCAAAGGTCATTCAGGACGTGAGGAGCGCGCGGCCTCAATCTCATCTTCACGACCGAGGTAGATGTGAGGTAAGGTATTGCATGTCCTCTTATGCGCCACGACCAGCAGAACGACTTCGCATGAGCTTTTTCACACCAGATTGGTATCGCCATTAGAAGTCGTCGAAGAGTTTGAGGTAGACTCAAGGCTCCTCGTTTGATCGTCAGCTTGGTGCAAGATCCCCGTCATCCCCTCGACCTAGCTTCCATGGAGCGAGATCGACGTTGTCTTTCTGCCGCGGAGAGTCGTCGCCGTTTTTAGATCGAAACCGTGGCATCTACTACTCGTACAGAACCTGCTGCTGAAATCGCTGCCTGTTGATCCGTGAGGACCGCACCAATGACGGCATATGTGGGGCAAAGAAAACGTGTTATTAGGATAGAGAAATAAGAGTCCTCATTGAGATACGTGTGGAATCAATTTGTTCCTTTTTTGTTGGAGCTCTTCTTACATACGGCGCATATTTAAAGTAAATCATTGGCCCACGGCTTTTTAAGGACCACGATGCGTCATGCGTGTGCTTAGATTTAGTCACGTAGGACTCTTTCTATTTGTGAAACCTTTCAACTCTCCGTGAGATTAGATTACTTTAAATCTGGGCTGTTCTTTTAACTTTGGTTAATCCTAGCCGTTTATTGTCTTGTGTTTTAATTATATAATAGATTTGTGAGAATCCAGAATAACCATCAAGAAAGCAAAAATGAGTTTTCTTAGACAACCTTTCTAACATTTGATCAATAAAAGGTAAAGGATAATGATCTTTCTTAGTTACTTTATTGACCTTTTTAAAATCAATGCACATCCTATACCCAACTACTACTCTTTGAGGAATAAGTTCATCATTTTCATTTGGCACAACAGTAACTCCTCCTTTCTTAGGGACACAATGCACGGGACTTACCCATCTACTATCAGCAATAGGATAAATTATACCAGCATCAAGAAGTTTCAATACCTCATTCCTTACCACTTCTTTCATCTTAGGGATTAAACGACGTTGATGCTCAACAACGGGTTTTGCATCAGGTTCAATATTAATGGCATGTTGGCATATAGTAGGAGAAATCCCCTTTAAATCATCCAAAGTGTATTCCATAGCTCCTCGATGTTTCCTTAATACTCTAATAGCCTTGCTTCCTCATTACCTGAAAGTTTAGAACTAATAATAGCAGGGTATATTTTCTTTTCATCAAGGTAAAATATTTAAGATTATCAGGCAAAGGTTTTAAATCGAAAACAGGATCTTCCTTAGGAGGCATTGAGGTACCCAAATCCTCCACATGCAAATTATGCTTAAGTATTGGTGGTTGACGAAGAAAGACATCGTCAATCTCATTCCTTTCCTCCATAAATACCTCACTCTCGTGTTCCTCCATGAATTGCTGCAAGGCATTGTTAGGAGCAACAGCAATAGAAGCAAGTTGTTCAACTTGAAAATTCTCATTAGGTAATTCGTTTCATAAAGACTTTTACCAAACTTGGAAAAATTGAATTCATAAGCTTCTCCATCAAATTTAGTATAGATTTTCTCTTTCCTACAGTCTATAATTGCACCACATGTATTTAGAAAGGCCTACCAAAAATAATGGGACAGGTTTTACTAGCAACAGAACCAAGTACTAGAAAATCAGCAGGGTATTTAGTCTTACCACATAAAACTTCAACATCTCTCACAATACCAATTGGAGAGATAGTTTCTCTATTAGCCAGCTGAATAACCACATCAATATCCTCAAGTTCACAAGGACCAATTTCATGCATAATTTCTTTGTAAAGATCAAAAGGAATAGCGCTAGAACTTGCACCAATATCACATAAACCATAATAGCAATGTTCTCCTATCTTGACTGAAAGCACAGGAACACTTGCTTTCTTAGCTCTAGTAGGATGTGAAACAATATTAGAAGCATCTTCACAAAAGATAATATGTCCTCCTTCCACATTTTCAGTTACCAAATCCTTTACTATTGCTATTGTGGGTTCAACCGCTATTTGTTCAGCAGGTTCTAAAGCTTTCTTTGCACTTTTATTAACCACACTAGCTATGATAGAATGTTCCTTAATTTTAACAGGAAAAGGTGGTTTCTCAATATAAGGTTCTGGCAAGATACGATCAACAGTATGAACTTCAATGTTTTTATATTGGCAGAATTAATATTATCTTTATAAGGCAAGTGATACTTATTGCAACTTTCTTTAGGAACATCAAGATAAGAGGCAAAAGCCTTTAACAGTTTGCAATAACTTGAGAATCAAGACCATACATATCATAGAGATTACGAAAATTATCAGTATTCATAAAAGCTTTAATGCATTCATAATCATATTTTATACCTGATTCTCTACCTTTGTCGTTCTCCCATCCTTCAGTGTTTTCCTCAATACGATCAAGAAGGTCCCATTTAACTTCTTCTTTTTTATGTGTAAATGATCCAGCACAAGAAGTATCCAATAGAGTTTTATCTTGAAGAGAAAGCCTTGCATAGAAGTTATCAATAACGACATTACCAGGAAGCTCATGAATGGGGCATTTGAGCATTAATGATTTCAATCTCCCCCACGCTTGGGCAATACTTTCTCCATCATGAGGCCAAAAATTATATATATGATTCCGATCTTGATGAATTTCACTTGGAGGATAAAATTTAGAATAAAAGAGAGGCACAATTTCCTTCCAGCCAATAGAACGACCATTCGTCAGCATCCTATACCATTTTGCAGCTTTACCTTTCAGCGATATAGAGAACAATTTCTTCTTGACCTCTTCCATTGAAATACCTGCACACTTGAACAACTCGCATAATTCATGAATAAATAGCAAATGATCTCCAGGAGGGACAGTTCCATCTCCTGCATAGCGGTTATTCGTAACTCGTTCAACAATTTTCATAGGTATTTTAAATGGAATTACTTGATCAGGTGGTTCCTCTTCTACTACCGTAGCAGTGGTAGTAGTGTTTCCAAACAGGGATTCAAATGGAGATCTCTCCATAATAAATAAAGTAGCAAGCAGAAATAAAAACAGCACCTACAGTAAAAGTTTCCCTTACCAATTCCACTCACCAATAGCGCTTCACTCCCCGGCAACGGCGCCAGAAAATAGTCTTGATGACCCACAAGTATAGGGGGTGTATCGTAGTACTTTCGATAAATAAGAGTGTCGAACCCAACGAGGAGCAGAAGGTGCTGACAAGGAGTTTCGGTAAAGGTTTCACTGTAAACACTAGCAGACAAGTTTTTAGGGGTTTTTGATATTGCAGGTAAATAAAATGCGAGTAAATAAAAGACAGTAATAATAATTGCAGCGAGTGGCCCAATCCTTTTTAGAGCAAAGGACAAGCCGGTTGGTTTACTTATGATGACCAAATGTTCTTGAGGACACAGGGATTCTAGTCAAGTGCTTTCGCTTCACGTTGTTGATTAATCTTCATTGTTTTGATAAGTGTTGTGTGGGTGAACCTATGCTAATGCACCGCCCTTACTTGGACCAATACATACTTGTGATTATACCCTTGCAAGCATCCGCAGTTACAAGAAAGTAATTAAGATAAATCTAACCACAGCCTTAAACTCTAAGATCCTACGCTCCCTTATGCACCGGTATACTAACGGGGGTTTAGGTTTCTGTCACTCCGGCAACCCCACAATTAGCAACCAAATACACAATGCATTCTTCTAGGCCCATAAAGGTGAAGTGTCATGTAGTCGACGTTCACACGACACCACTAGAAGAATAGCACCACAACTTAAATATCAAACCATTAAATATTACTCAACATAGTTCCACTACTAACAACGTGACTTCTCCCATGTCCTCAAGAACTAAACAAACTACTCACAAGATATCATATGGATCATGATCAGAGGTGATGTAATGATGAATAACAATCTGAACATATACGACAATTCACCGATAAAACTCAATAGCATCAACCACAAGGAGTAATCAGCACCGGGAGAGTTTCCCTATGAACTAGACAAGGTATAGCCCTAGATGTTACAGCGGATAAGATGGTGCAGCGGTGATGGCGGTGATGATGATGGAGATGATGATGATGATGATCCCGATGAAGTCCAGCACGATGACGATGAGGATGGCGACGATCTCCCCCTCCGGGAGGGAATTTCCCCGGCAGATTTCTCCCTGCCGGAGAGCTTTTTCTCTCTCTTTTGTTTCCGCCTCGTGGAGGTGGCGGAATATTTCCTCGAGAACTCCCCGTGTCTTAGGGTTTCTGGGGGATGAAGTACGCGAAGGGGGAGCGCCTGGAGTGGGCCAGGGACTCCACACCATACCTGGGCGCAGCCAAGGGGGGTCCCGCGCCCAGGGGTGGTGTGGGCCCCTCCTGGCCCACCTCAGCCTCCCCTTTTGGCTAGCTCCATCTTCTGATAAATAGGAACATCTATCTTCTTGGAATTATTTTTAGAGCTCTAGAAATATAGTGTCTTGATGGTGCTTTTTCCAGCTGAAATCTGACTCCGGCAGTTAATCATCCAATAATCATCAAACATGCAAAATAAGACAAAATAACATAAGTAACACATCTTAATATGAAATATATCATTGAATAACAGTAAATTATGCTATAAAATAGTGATACAAAATGGACGTATCAAGCCTCGGGCACTTCCTCGCTCGGGGCATTTTAACACGACCTTCGTCTCGGCCAAAAACCTACGCCCTAATTTTTCCAAGTCCATCCGATGCCGCGGCGGCGGCGAAACTCCTGATCCCTTTCGAGGGGGGTCAGATCCTGCTGCTCCGGAGCTCCGGAGGAGGGGGAAATCATCGTCATCGTCATCACCTCTCCTCCTTGGCGTGGGAGGAGGCCTCTACATCATCACCATCACCAAGACCAGCACCATCTCCGTCATCATCTTCGTGATCCACTCCGTTGCCCTTGTAGTTTGAGAGTTGCTATACCCTAGATACTTGTCTTGTGCTCTTATTCATGTTTGTGATCGAGTACTTGTCATTATTTGGAGGTGAAGTTATATTTTCAGATTGTGTTGTACCCTTTATGCCACTGAATATCATCATGTTTGCACGTTGTGAGTAGTTCTCGTATGTTCCTGAGGGCATAGGATGAATTGGCAATGATTTATATATGACATGTGTTGGTATTTTGTCAAGTGTTTATCTTTTATGTGATTCTATGATAGTGTTGTGCGAACGTCGACTGCACAACACTTCACCTTTATGGGCTCATAGGAGAACACTGTAGTATAATGAATTGAGGGAGACTTGGGGGGACACGTAAACCCATGACCGAATCATGAAGTTGCTTTATGAGGGCATTAGTATCGGGGACCTTAGAGTGTAATGCTATGGTGGGACTTTTTGTCTTATTAATTCTTGTGCAGTCATTTACTTGGCCACATGATCCATCATAAGGGGTTTAGTTTATTTATTTAGCTTTACCTAACAATGGCTCTGTCCAAAGAAGATTAAAACTTGACAAGATATTCAACGTGTTGTTTAATAAATCTCTATGCCTAGCAATATCCATGCCGCCCTCAGGAAGGTTTTCCACGTATAAGTTACACATCACTTGAGCTTGTCCTCTTGCCACATAGAGGATTGGGATTTCTCTCTTTGAGAGCTTTCACTTGCTACCATTTATTTTCAGCATTTTTACTCTCTTGCATCCATACAACCAAAAATCCCAAAAACACTTGCATCTTTCATTGTTTTATTTATCATTCTTGTTTACCAATACCTTCAGCTCCTCGTGGGTTCGACAACCTTTTCTAATCGAAAGGTACTACAATTGATCTCCTGCACTTGAGAGTCATCAAGACACTTTTCTGGCGCCGTTGCCGGGGAGCGTAGCGCTATTGGTAAGAAGTTTGGTAAGGAAACATGAAAGCTGAATTTTATTTACTGTTTCATCTTATTGTTACTATGGCATTTATGAATCTTGCCTCGCTGCATCTTGCTTTATATGAAAGTGCTTATGCCACTACTCCTAAAGTGGTTGAAACTACTGTGTCTGAGGTACCTAAAGTGGGATTTGAAATTCCCGTTGGTCATGTTAAAAGAGTTATGAAAAATCCATTTTTAGGGGATGGAACTAAGTCTGCACGTGAACACATAGAGACAATTGAAGCAATATGTGGTCTATTTAGGCTTCCTGGTATTTCTGAGGATCAGGTAAAAAGGAAGCTATTATATTTGTCTTTATCTGGTAATGCTCGTAATTGGTTTAGGTCTTTGGATAAAGAAGTCACTATTTAATGGAGTATTTTGAGGAAGGTCTTTCTTTCTTAAATATTTTACTCCTAGAGAAGCTTATGAGAACTCAAGCTTGGGGGAGGTTAAAGGAACTCCTTCGTAAGAATCCTTGTCATGATCTTACAAGGAAAATTATATTGATAAACTTTTATGTGAGGCTACCAATGAAACAAAAGGAATTTCTGGATAATTCATCTGGTGAAAGTTTTACAAATAATACTGAAGAAGAAGCATGGAATTTATTCGAGATTATTTCTGAAAACACTAGTCATTGGGATCTTGATAAAGGTAATGAGCCTTATTTGGACTATGGATATTCATGTGTAGAGAACTTCTCTACTTCTATTTTGTTCAAAAATCTGAGTGATAATTTTAATCTTGATCCTTATGTTATAATTGAGATAGCTAAAACTTTTGCTGACCATATTGGTGTTCCTAAAAGTGGGTTTGAAGTTTATGTTGAACCTGTTAAACAATCTATTGTTGTTCCTAAAGTTATTAAACAGGTAGAACCAGTTCCGGATGGCACCCGCCGGGTTCGGGTGCGGGTTTGGCATCCCCATACCCGCACCCGCACCTCTACCCGCCCCCCGTCACCCGTACCCGTACCCGCCTGCGGGTATAAAATTTCCCCATACCCGACACCCGCTGGGTACCCGATACCCGTCGGGTACCCGCCAAATTCGTGATGAACCGGTGGCAATCCCCCCACGCGCCACCTCTCTTGGAGCTCGATGGCACGCCGATCAAGAAACCCAGCCGTTCGCCGCTTCCCACCGGCGGAATCTGGGCCGGCGCATCTCCCGGCGCGCGGAGACGGCGAAGGTGTGGGCTCATCTTCGCCCTCACGCTGCTGCTCGAGCGGGCCATGGCTGGAGTCGCCTTGGCTCCCCTCCAAATCGACGGGATCCATGGCAGCCAGGAGCCCCGGAGCGGCGAGCGCAGCAGCGCAGGGCGGCACAGACGGCTGCGGTGGCGTGGGGTGGGGAGGCAGAGAGGAGAGGCGACGGCGGCGTTGGGGACTTGGGGTCGTGAGTCGTGACTCGTAAGCAGAGTGCGGAGAGCCAGAGAGAAGAGGCGGCGCGGGGTGGGGGGAAAGAATCGTGCTCGTGCGTGGGAGTGGGACTGTGGGAGTTTAGGGTTTCTCTCCGGTATGATGACAGGTGGGTCTGGGAATTTCGGGTTTCTTGTATGACTGACAGGTGGGGTCCCGGGTATGCGGGTAAGCGGGTATGGGTTTGGCACCCCCATACCCGCCCCCGCTTCACCCGTTGGGTATGGATTTTAACCGCTAAGCATACCCATGGGTAATTTTTTGACCCAAACCCTCCCCATTTAAGGCGGGTACCCGTCGGGTTAGCGGGTATCAGGTACCCATTGCCATCCGGAGAACCAGTGTCATCTGTGACAATTGAAGAGTATGTTGAACCACTTCCATATCCAAACCAAGTTAAGGAGAATCTACTTATTGCTGTTACTAACAAGAGTAAAAGAAGACGTTCTCAGCCTTATGAGCAGATGGAAGTCAACAGTCAAATTTCAGTTATCAAACAATTAAATGAAGAAGA
Organism: Poa pratensis; assembly: GCA_947311845.1. Taxonomy (NCBI): domain Eukaryota; kingdom Viridiplantae; phylum Streptophyta; class Magnoliopsida; order Poales; family Poaceae; genus Poa; species Poa pratensis. The sequence goes on along the minus strand of CAMZMU010000120.1, from coordinate 27,884,734 downwards.
CCCTGTTGATGTTTATTTATGTGAAGATGCCACTAAAGTTATTAAAGGCAATTCGGCCAAGGTTGGTAAGCCTGTTATATCATGCTCTATTGGGACTTCAAGTTATCATGGTTTGTGTGATATTGGAGCAAGTATTAGTGTCATTCCATATTCTCTTTATCTTGAAATCAAGCCTGATATTGATCCTATCATTATGGAAGAGACAGGTATGACAATTCAACTTGCTAATAAAGATTATATTAGTCCATTTGGGATTGTTAGAGATGTTGAAGTATTGGTTGGCAAAATAAAATATCCTGCTGATTTTATTGTGCTTGGTTGTCTCAAGATTCATTTTGTCCTATCATTTTTGGTAGACCTTTCTTACACACTGTTGGTGCTGAAATTAATTTGCTTAAAGAGAAAGTGTTTATTAAATGTGATGGAGAAAAACTTGAATTCAACTTTTCTAAATTTGCTGATAAACATTCAGAGAAAGAGCCAATTTCTGAAGATGTAATTGAAACTCTTGCTCATATAGCTGTAGCTTCATCGGACGTGGTAGAACGTTATATGCTTAATCAAGATGAACCATTTAATGATGAAGAAAAAGATGTTTTAGAGCAAATATGATGGCAACAACCCCCACAATTACAACTACATATCCCACCTGATAATTTAGGAGTGCTACCACCACCTAAAGGGGATCCTAGTTTTGAATTAAAACCTTTGCCTAAAAATCTTAAATATGCATACTTGGATCAGAAGAGCATTGATACGTCTCCAACATATCTATCATTTTTTATGTTCCATGCATGTTTTATATCAAATGCCACATGTTTTGCATCTACTTTATATCACTTTTATAAATTTTTTGGGACTAACCTATTAACAAGATGCCGAAGTGCCAGTTCCTGTTTTCTGCTGTTTTTGTATTCCAGAAAAGCTAGTCTGGAAATATTCTCGGAATTGGGCGAAACTTCACGGGGGATGCTATTTTGCCAGAACACACCTGAAGGACCAAAGGATCAACAGAGGGGAGCCACGTGGGCCCCACATGTGGCCAGGGCGTGGGGCCCCCCTGGTGCGCCGAGGGTGCGTGTGGGCCCCACGGAGGCCTCCAGCCGCCGCCCTTTCGTCTACTTATTCCCCCCGACGCGAAAAAACTAAGGGCCTGAGCCAATATCTACGAAAAGTTCCAGAGACGCCGCCGCCGTCAACCCTAGCTCGGGAGGGTCCAGAACCTCTTCCCGGCACCCTGCCGGAGAGGGGAATCGTCACCGGAGGCTTCGACATCGCCATGCCTGCCTTCGGAGTGATGCGTGAGTATTCATCCTTGGACTACGGGTCCATAACAATAGCTAGATGGTTGTCTCTCCACTTTGTGCCATCATGTTTAGATCCTGTGAGCTGCCCTACATGATCAAGATCATATTATTGTAATGCTACGTGTTGTGTTTGCTGGGATCCGATGAATATTGAATATTATGTCAAGTTGATTATCAATCTATCTCATATGTTATTTAAGATCTTGCATGCTTTCCGTTACTCGTAGATGCTTTGGCCAGGTAGATGCTTGTAACTCCAAGAGAGAGTATTTATGCTATATAGTGGGTTCATGCCTCCATTTAATCTGGGACAGTGACAGAAAGTTCTAAGGTTGTGGATGTGCTGTTGCCACTAGGGGTAACCTAACGATGCTATGTCCACGGGCATATGTGTTTTTTACATTACGCGCTTTACTTAATGCAATTATCCGTTGCTTGCAACTTAATACCAACGGGGACTCGGATGACAACCCGGCGGTGGATTATTAGTCATAGATGCTGTTGGATAACGGTCTATGTATCTTGTCGTAATGCCCAATTAAATATCATTGTAGTCATCATGCCATGTATATGCATTGTCATGCGCTCACTATTTGTCAATTGCCCAGCTGTAATTCGTTCACCCAACATGTTAGTTATCTTTTATGGAGAGACACCATAGTGAACTGTGGACCCCGATCCATTCTTTTACATTGATTAAACCACAAACTACAAACTGTTTCCTTTTTCATTCTCTGCAAGTAAACATCATTTTCCACACCATACGTTTAATCCTTTGTTTTCAGCAAGCCGGTGAGATTGACAACCTCACTGTTACGTTGGGGCAAAGTACTTTGATTGTGTTGTGTGCAGGTCCACGTCAGCGCCGGAATCCCTGGTGTTGCGCCGCATCATATTTCGCGTTGACAACCTTCAGAAGAGTTGCTGCTCCTGTTGGTTCGATAAACCTTGGTTTCATTCTGAGGGAAACTTGTTGCTAGACTGCATCATACCTTCCTCTTGGGGTCTCCCAACGGACGTGTACTTCACGGATAGCAAGCATATATCCTCTCATTATTAGTGCTAACCTTTCAGCTGAAGAAGAAGAAAAATTACTTGATGTGCTTAAAGCTCACCGACCAGTCATTGGATACTCTCTTGATGATCTTAAAGGTATAAGCCCAGCTCTATGTATGCATAAAATTAATTTGGAGGAGGATGCAAAACCTGTTGTTGATTATCAACGCCGTCTCCATCCAAAAATGAAAAAGTGGTAAGAAAAGAGGTAATAAGACTTATTGAAGCTGGTATCATTTATCCCATAGCTGATAGTAAGTGGGTTAGTCCTGTTCATTGTGTTCCTAAAAAGGGTGGAATGACTGTTGTTCCAAATGATGAGGATGAACTTGTGGCTCAACGTACTGTTGTTGGTTATAGGATGTGTATTGATTTCAGGAAGTTAAATAAAGCAACTCGTAAAGATCATTACCATTGCCATTTATTGATCAAATGTTAGAAAGGTTATCTAAACACTCTCACTTTTGTTATTTAGATGGTTATTCAGGTTTCTCACAAATTCCTGTCCATAAGGATGATCAAGAAAAGACCACTTTTACTTGCCCTTTGGTACATTTGCTTATAGGAGAATGCCATTCGGTTTATGCAATGCTCCTGCTACTTTTCAAAGATGCATGAATGCTATATTTGCTGATTATATTGAAAAGATAATGGAAGTTTTTATGGATGATTTTTCTGTGTATGGTACTTCCTTCGATAATTGCTTGTTCAACCTTAACAAAGTTTTGCAGCGTTGTGAAGACCAACACTTAGTTCTTAATTGGGAGAAGTGTCACTTCATGGTTACTGAAGGTATTGTCTTGGGCATCGGATTTCTGGAAGAGGAATAGAAGTTGACCCAGCAAGATAGAAGCTATTGAAAAGCTGCCATACCCAAGGGACATCAAAGGTATAAGAAGTTTTCTTGGGCATGCAGGTTTTTACCGTAGGTTTATTAAAGATTTCTCCAAAATATCAAAACCTCTAACCAATCTTTTGCAAAAGGATGTTCCTTTCTCTTTTAATGATGATTGTATTGAGTCCTTTAATATTTTGAAGAATGCTTTAATAAGTGCTCCTATTATTCAACCTCCTGATTGGAATTGCCTTTTGAAATTATGTGTGATGCTAGTGATTATGCAGTTGGGGCTGTTTTGGGCCAACGTGTTGATAAGAAACTGAATGTTATTTATTATGCTAGTAGAACACTTGATGCTGCTCAAAGGAATTATGCTACAACTGAAAAAGAATTTTTAGCAGTGCTATTTGCTTGTGACAATTTAGACCTTATATTACTGATTCCAAAGTCACAATACATACTGATCATTCTGCTATTAAATATTTAATGAATAAGAAAGATGCTAAGCCTAGATTAATAAGATGGGTACTTTTATTGCAAGAATTTGATTTACACATTGTTGATAGGAAAGGGGAAGATAATCAAGTAGCTGATCATCTTTCTAGAATGGAAAATATACCTGATGATCCTATTCCTATTAATGATAGTTTTGTAATGAACAACTTGCAATGTTAATGTTTCTAGTGCTAAAGTTGCATCTCCATGGTTTGCCAACTATGCAAATTTTATTGTTGGTAAAGTTTTACCACCACACTTCACTTTTCAACAAAGAAAGAAATTCTTTTATGATCTTAGACATTATTTTTGGGATGATCCTTTCCTTTATAAGAAAAGTGTGGATGGTATTATTAGACGTTGTGTACCTGAGCATGAACAACAGGCTATTATAAGAGATTGTCATGACAGTCCCTATGGAGGGCATCATGCAGGAGATCGTACAGGTGCAAAGGTATTACAATCTGGTTTTTATTGGCCTACTTTATTTAAGGATTGTGCTGAATATGTTAAATCTTGTGATAAATGTCAAAGAGTAGGAAATATTGGTAGGAGAAATGAAATGCCTATGAATATTCTTTACCACTTGAGCCATTTGATGTGTGGGGTTTTGACTTTATGGGACCTTTCCCAGCTCAAAGACAAAGCATACTCATATTTTGGTTGCAGTGGATTATGTTACAAAGTGGGTGGAAGCAATTCCAACCAAAAGTGCAGATCATGCCACGCAATGAAGATGCTCAAGGACATCATTTTCCCCAGGTTTGGTGTTCCTAGGTTTTTAATTACTGATGGTGGTTCTCATTTCTTACATGGTATTCTTAGGAAAACATTGGCAAAATATGATGTTAACCATAGAATTGCATCTCCTTATCACCCTCAAACAAGTGGACAAGTTGAATTAAGTAATAGGGAAATTAAACTCATTTTGGAAAAGACAGTGAATAAGTCTAGGTCTGACTGGCCACTTAAAATTAATGATGCTGGGCTTATAGAACTGCTTTTAAAAATCCTATGGGAATGTCTCCTTATAAAATGGTTTATGGAAAAGCTTGTCATTTACCTGTGAATTAGAACATAAAGCTAGATGGGCTATTAAACAATTGAACTTTGATTTTAAAACTGCGGAGAGAAGAGAATTCTTGATTTAAACCTACTAGATGAATGGAGAAATGAAGCTTATGAAAGTGCCAAATGTTTAAAGAGAAAGTTAAGATTTGGCATGACAAGAAAATTAAAAGAAGAATTCAAAGTAGGTGATCAAGTTTATTATACAACTCTCGTTTCAAGTTTTCTGCAGGAAGTTGGCTTCAAAGTGGCAGGGACCATTAGTGATACAGGAGGTGTACCGTTCAGGAGCTATCCGTCTTCACGGTGATATGAAAGGTAAACCTCATGTAGTCAATGGACAACGCCTTAAACATTATATTGCAGGAAGGAGCTTCATCGGAAAGGTGGAGGAGTTGAATTTAAAGACACCGGAGGAGGTAATTGCGAAGAATTTGCAGTTTCAGAAACCCAAAATCAATAATAGGTAACTTTTGTGTTGGAAAGTTTCTCGGAATTGCGTAAAATTTTACGGAGTCATTTTTTATGGAAATTAACGTGTGGGACAAGAAACTTGGAAGGAACGGAGCCCCGAGGAGGAAAGAAGGGGTCCCACGCGGCTAGATTCTTTGGCCGCGTGGGCCCACTCCTTTTGCCCCTCGGAGTCCCGTTTCGTCTCGTTTTCGTCTCCGACGCTTCGTCTTGACCTAAAAACCGTCAATATATACCCCTTTTCGTTGATCTAATCTCGCACCGAGCGTTCTCGAGCGATCTTTGCTTTTGCTGTTTCTGCCTGTCAGGTTTTTAGCTATGTCTTCGGGAGACTCCTTCCAATGCTCCTCCATGGACGATGATGATGATGAACTCGAGGGCAACAGCCCCACGTCCATATGGAGGAGGAATAGGAAGAGGAAGGACTACTCGGATGATGAAGACTACAAGCCCGACGAGGAGGAGATGGAGAAGGAGGAAGCGGAAGAAAAGAATACAAGCCCTTCGTCGACATCGCACCTATTGCAACAGCACCACCTTCTCCTATCTCCGTTGCTGGTGTGAGGTGAACGTGTCTCTTGGAAACAAGAGGCAGACGGCGCGCATGAGCACAGGAGGGAAGGCTCCTAGGCACGCACTTGCTAGCAAAAACGTGGTTTCTACTCTTATTGACAGGGAATTCAGCGTGCCACCCAAGAGAACTATCCTGGTGAATGGGATCGTAAGATCCCGAATGTAAAAGTACCAAGCCCGGAGTGGAAGCCTAGCAAGAAGACGGTGGAGAAGAATCTCATGGAGAAACTGGGAAAGCTGCAAGCAAGTTTGAGGAAGCCTACAATCTTATGATGAGCATCGTTGGAGAACTTGAAGATTTATTATGAGGTCAAAAGGAAGAGAAATAAAGAGCCTCTAGCAAAACGTCAAGCTTGGGGGAGTTCACCTAGCTTTATCTTTACTAGTTTATCATATCTATCTAGTCATGGTGTGTTTGCTTTTATCGTTTAGTTATCAATCTCTTTAGGCTTGTGTGAGCTCATGGAGCATTATCATGTATCCCTATCTTGTGGTTTATCAATGAATATTAAAGTATGGTGTCATCCATGATTCTCTTGTTTGGAGATTTATGGGTAACACTCATGCAAATGAGCGTGGCATATTTAGAAGTTTCAGTCACATCTTGCCTTGAATTTAATTAACTTGAGTGTGTTGGACAATTGTAGAATCATCTCATTATAAAATAAGTAAAGAGAATGAGTCAATATGACTTGAAAATTAATAGTTTAAGGTTGAGATATAGTCTTGTAGGATAAAAAGTTAGGAAGGGTTAATGAAAAGGATATGAAACACTCTTGTTAATCTAGTATCTTTTGAGCAAATTAATGAATCATGGATATTTCAATACTTATGCTCTTGAAAGTGAATGAAAAGGAAGGCACCTGAAAATTCAGTTAGCCATGGAAAGTGTAAGATAAAGGTTGTTTGAGCATAGAACTTGATTGAAATATCCATGACTAAAGTTTGCACTAGTTACTAGTGAAGCAAGATTGTAAACAATCTTATATCTATCTTTTCATTTGTCTTCTTTAAACTTGTTATCCAATGAGAGTTTATCTTGTCTTTAAATTTCAGCAAAGTATAAAATATTATAATGCTTGCCATAAGGAGCAAAAGCATGTGAAAAAGAGTATGATTCAATTGTCCAACATACAATGGTTATTTGCTTTCAAAAGTAAGGGGTGATTGCTAGAGCTTCTACTTATGTTGCCCTCATGTGTATGAGTTTTAGTTCATTAATCTTTCATTGCAATTGAATATGATGATGATACAATGCTCGTATTTTTTATCAACCATAAGTCCATTGATGCATGTAATGATCTATGTCCTTACTTACTCGAGGACGAGTAAAGGTTTAAGCTTGGGGGAGTTGATACGTGCATTTTATATCATCATTTATACAACATATTATCATATTAGAATGTTATTGGCATTGTTATATCATTATTTTACATGTTTTAGATGATTTATGGGACTTTCATACAAAGTCCCTATTTTTGGTATTTAATTTCTGGGAGGCAGAAAACCTCCTTTTTCTTGTTTTTAATGTTTCAGGAGCTACAGGGACCCAAATAAGAAAAGGAAAATTGCACAGCTGGTTTTTCATCGGAGAATGAGTGGGAAGAAGATCGAAGGGAGAAGAGCCACGAGGCCCAAAAGAGGGGGCCCACGTGGCCAAGAATCTGGCCGCGTGGGACCCACCAAGTGAGCCTCGGGCACTTCCTCGCTCGGGGCTTTTTAACACGCCTTCGTCTCGCCAAAAATACGCCCTAATTTTTCCAAGTCCATCCGAGGCCGCGGCGGCGGCGAAACTCCTGATCCCTCCGAGGGGGTCAGATCCTGCTGCTCCGGAGCTCCGGAGGAGGGGGAAATCATCGTCATCGTCATCACCTCTCCTCCTTGGCGTGGGAGGAGGCCTCTACATCATCACCATCACCAAGACCAGCACCATCTCCATCATCATCTCCGTGATCCACTCCGTTCCCCTCGTAGTTTGAGAGTTGCTATACCCTAGATACTTGTCTTGTGCTCTATTCATGTTTGTGATTGAGTACTTGTCATTATTTGGAGGTGAAGTTATATTTTCAGATTGTGTTGTACCCTTATGCCACTGAATATCATCATGTTTGCACGTTGTGAGTAGTTCCCGTATGTTCCTGAGGGCATAGGATGAATTGGCAATGATTTATATATGCATGTGTTGGTATTTTGTCAGTGTTTATCTTTTATGTGATTCTATGATGGTTTGTGCGAACGTCGACTGCACAACACTTCACCTTATGGGCTCATAGGAGAACACCGTAGTGTAATGAATTGAGGGAGACTTGGGGGACACGTAAACCTGACCGAGTCATGAAGTTGCTTTATGAGGGTATTAGTATCGGGGACCTTAGAGTGTAATGCTATGGTGGGACTTTTGTCTTAATAATTCTTGTGCAGTCATTTACTTGGCCACATGATCCATCATAAGGGGTTTAGTTTATTTATTTAGCTTTACCTAACAATGGCTCCGTCCAAGAAGATTAAAACTTGACAAGATATTCAACGTGTTGTTTAATAAATCTCTATGCCTAGCAATATCCATGCCGCCCTCGGGAACGTTTTCCACATATAAGTTACACATCACTTGAGCTTGTCCTCTTGCCACATAGAGGATTGGGCTTTCTCTCTTTGAGAACTTTCACTTGCTACCATCTATTTTCAGCATTTTTACTCTCTTGCATCCATACAACCAAAAATCAAAAACACTTGCATCTTTTATTGTTTTATTTAGCATTCTTGTTACCAATACCTTCAGCTCCTCGTGGGTTCGACAACCTTTTCTATCGAAAGGTACTACAATTGATCTCCTGCACTTGGGAGTCATCACCAACCTGTGGAAACAATAATTTCGAAGCTAGATGGCCATGCTCCCTCCTAATTTTGTATGGAGATCCTTCAAATCTTATTTTTAAATCTGACCATACGTACTAAGCTTTAGATTCATCCACAGAGGGTAAAGTAACCTGCACATGATTAAGAAAAACGAAACAATCATCTGAAGCTATATTGTGTCGTCTGGTTTGCAGCCAACGGAAGCAGTCTCCCGTGGGACCCAAATGTCATCTCTCTCATACTTTCCCCATCTATCTCACTTTCCCATCTCGTTCATATGGGATTCAAACAGGAAGAACAGGAACGATCAGAGGCTCATAGCTGCCCAAATCTCTCAGTTATTTTACTCGAAAAAATCTCTCATCCGCGCATCAAGATGCTCAAATTGACAAAATTAGTTCAGCTGCTTCTTCCGCTCGTCATACCGAGCTAGCGGCGCTCACCATTGTCGCATGAGCGAGCTCACGCTCGGCCAAATTTCGGTGGCCATGGCCACGACCTCGAGCTACCACAGACCCACTGCCGCCCATGGCCATATTTTTTGAGCTCGCGGCGCTCTTCATGGCCGCAACAAATAGCTCCCTGGCAGGATTTTAGCCGCCATGCTTGTGACCCGGAGGTACCGCCGCGGGCCATGGCGCAAATTTTCGAGCTCGTGGCTTCCGTCATAGCTGCGACCGGACCTTCCGCTGCCCGCCATGGCCTCGTCTCCGACCTCGCGTTGTCCTCGAGCTCTCTCTGTCATCGAGCTGGCGTCCAGCCGCAAGGAAGACGTCGATCTTAGACTGCATGGTGGTGACACCAGGTGCAGCGGGATCGGTTCACGCGGCGAACTTGCTCGGTGACTCGTCGACAGAGTTTATTCGGTCGACGGGGCGGGACTTGGTCAAAAAACAAAAAAAAAAACGTTTCGTGGTGGGATGTGTAGAGTAGCTCAACACGGACCGGACAATCTGATCCATTGGTCCCATATTGAACGCGTAAGATTTAATGTATCCGGTCATGTTTGCTCTTTTAATAGTAGTATAGATCAATATGGATCTTCTTAGTTTGGATAAAGTTGTTGATTTGATGATAGTATTTCCGTGCTTGGAGAAGGTGCACGTGAAGGTGTTTCTTAATCATTCAGTTTTCATAGTTTTCAGTCAGCTAGGTTTTGGTATTTTTCCTATTCTGACATGATTAATTTTTTAGTCAGACATATCAGATGCAAAACCTTGGTGGCGTCAAAATTCGTGGCGTCGTAAACACCGGAATTTTATAAGATCTCATGACATCCGTGTGAAGACACTAGTATTGGAACCGGTATCTAGACACCTTGTCTCACGTTAACTTTGCCACATTCTTTGTACTTAACGCAAGAAAGCTGGAGTTGATGACATTTCAGATCAAGGACAGTGTTTAAATAACGGGTTTTTGGAACAACAACATGGTAAGCTTCAGCTAGACAACAAGGCTTCAAGAGGTGCTAGGTTTCACTTTACAAGTACTAGCTGTGACCGTGCTGTTTTTAAGCCAAAGCATCTCCATGATTTTGACTTAAATGATCCCTTCTTAGATGGACGTTAAAACCGTGTACATCGGTTTTGCATATGGTCGTGAGGTCTGAAATTGGAGTGTACTAGATGGTCTGTGTACCTTGGCTAACACTCAACAAGTTAGGTTATTTCCTTATTTTACTTTTGAGGCGAAAAGTTGTTGTTTTATGCTTCACATATGCTCTATTATTGCCCTTACTTACAATACAATATTATTGATTGTTATTCAAGAGGTTCCCCTAATTAAATGGACAACTTTCTTCTTTTTAATGAAATACAATGCTCCTGTTGGTTACTTGAAAAAAAAAATCAAGAGTTGGGACACATATAGCGAAAAGTCACATTGTATCCTGGGCTACATTTTAGCCTGGTTTCTGAATTTTTTTTAAAAAAAATCATCATTTTAAAGTTTAGCAAAATTTTAGATGTTGAAAATGACATGTTCTACGTTTCTGCAAATTTTCAACTCGAAATAAATTGTATTCCGGGCTACACGAAAACCACAAATCCTGACAATTTTTGGGAGAGTTTTAATCTGTCGCTATTCACCACCCCAGATTCAGATTTTGTCATTTTTCGCATTTATTTTTTGCATGCTGGTAGAAATCATCATTATCTATGTCTAGAATTATTTTCAGATTTTTTGGAAACTTAAACTGTAGATTTTGAATTTTCAAAATACCTGGCTTCATGTTTTTTGTATTCTCTTGGCTTTCCATCATCAACATATATTTTCTATGAATTTTGCTTTGATGTCGGGTCCCAGTTTCACATTGAATGCTATGTCAGCTCAGCGCTATGTAAACTCCATGACTTGTTTGATGCAGCCTTCAGATTTATTGTATTTGTTTGCCGTCGCCACTGGATTAGTTTGCTAATTTTCGTGAACCCGGTACACTCCGGCCTGTGTAGGTCTTCATAAATCTTGCAAAATTATTACTGATAAATCTGAAGATTTTTTTTTTACAAGTACAATACTTCCCCTATCTGCCAGTGTAGGACTCGTTAAGGGCCCTGCTAAATATGAAGAATGCTTTTTTTTTTTTTTGAAAAAAGATCCGACCACATATATTAGGCAGCTCGAGCAAATTACAAACAGGTCCACAGAAGAACAGAAAATTACAAAAGGACCCAGTAAAATGCAAGGAGCCCCCCAAGCCAACGAGAGGAATCACGATCGGATCCGCACGCCGCGCGCCAGAACACCTAGCCGTCGCCGGAGCCGCCGTACCACCTGCCGTCGGAGAAGAAGCACCTCCACTCGTTGTAGATGACCGCTGAGCCGTCCGCCGCGCCGCGACGGAAACCCAAACCGTTGAACGAACACGGCCAAAGCGCCTTCTTCTCCGCATCACCCGTCGTCCCGCCGGCTCGACACCGTCCAGGTCCACCACCCGCCACGCCCTGCAACTTCACAGCGCCCGCTCCCCTCGCCACCACGGCCGGCCGGAGCAGAGACGCCGAGGAAGACCACCACCACGACCACCACCAAAACCGGAGCTCCCACAGCCACCAACTCCCCCCCTCGCCACCAAGGCCGGCCGGAGGAGCAGAGGAGGAGGAGAGAAGCGGACGCACCTTCACTACCTCCCCGGCGAGGACGGAACGGGGACAGGAGGGGAAGGACAAGGCCCACCACGCAGACGCCATCGCCGCCGTCCTCGACAACGCCGCCAGGCAACACACACACCTAACCTACACTATCTACACGCCCAGCGAACAGCCGGAGCCCCCCCCCCCCCCCCCCGCCTCGCGGTGCCCAAACGGCGACCGGAGGCGGATGGGAGCAGCGGAGACGCCGGCGGAACCTCGACGCTTCGAGTCGCCTTTCTCTCCTGTAGCAGGGGACACGGGGAGGATAAGGTGAGATCTGCCTGATTATCACTGTTTTTCTATGAAGAATGCTTGTTGATGGACTCCTTGCTATTAATACCCTAGTTTATCAAACCCTACCCAGCAAGACTCAACCTCCAGTGGCCAGCCTAACAACACAAAACGTCGGTGTCCATCATTTCCAGTGGCCATGGCGGCAGACGACAGCGAGGAGACGGAGAAACGTTACTACCTTTGACATCCATGGTGCAGTAATTTGTAACAAGATATATACCGGTTGGCTGCTTTTGGCGGCCTTATTTGCTAGTAGAAACTTGTAAAAGAAATAAATCAGAATTGGCCTCACATATCGGCGAATAAGTGGTAAGTAGTGGAATCAAGGATGATAAGCCTAAGCGCAGCAACCGCAGCCGTGACAGACAACAGGCTGAACCCAACAACGTTGAGCCAATGCCAACCTTTCTGGAAGGCAGACATTTTGGGCCCCTTCACCATGAGGTACATGTGGTTTGCGAGGACGAATGTGAGGGGGAAGGTGCTCAGGGCGCCCGTCAGGCTCATGATGTCGCCGAGGAACGGAAGCATCGCAGCCGCCAAAGTGTTTACCGTCAGGTAGCCTCCTCTCACAGCAACTCTGAACGCAAGGTTGTGGACTGCAAAAGGACCACCTTGTCCACTGCCGAATCTTGTGTCCATGTACTCATACATGGGGCTGGCAAATATCTGCAAAACAACAAACTCGATCGAGTTGGGAAAACTTCATGATGTGGTGGGTGCAGGCTGGTTTGAGAGCTTATTAGTGCGATACTTACATGTAACGCTATGACAGTCTGAAGAAAGGCCGAGAGATTCGCCACGGTTTTTATCCAAGCTGGGCCACTGACGCTATTCAGTAGATAACTTGACGTTGATGAGCCGTAAGACCAGTAACCCATAAAGATCACAGCGTACAGAGGCAACGAACCAATAGTGAATTGGAACCAGAGAGCCTTCTCCATGTTATTCACCACAGGCGGCCTTATGGTTGCCTGCAATCAACGTATACAAGCCACATAATAGGTAGCAACTTCATGGCACATAATAACTCTGACGTGCTACTACGCAATGGTTCACTCACCTGAATTTCTGGCAGCATTCCAGTGTTGAATACAATTACAAGATTCGCCACAGCACCTATCGTAGTGAAGATTCTAGTTGATTGTGATTCAGGAATACTATAATCCTTTACAGGAGCGGTTATACCTTAAAAAAATATAAGTGATGAAACATAATAATGTCATATTGCAGACAGTTTATAGCATTGCCAACATACATAAATGAATATGCCAAAACTGATGAAAATGATAATACCATCTCTAAGCGACAGCACAAATGCTATCATAATATAGATGAGACTGAAAACAGTGGAGAATCCCAACCAGATCCGGAGAGAAGATAGATAAGGAATTCCAAATGCAAAAAGAGCACAGACAAACCCAGATAAAGCTATGCAGTAGGGAAGTTTAACAAGTCCGTCATCTCTAAAGAGTACATATATTGCCTGAATAAAGAAAACCACAATCAAGTCTTGGAGGACGAAACATCACGCGAATATCTTTGCCACAACCATAACACAACTTAGGCATCATACCTTTAGTGCTTGGCCAGCTAAGATTATAAACCCTGTGCTGATCATGAAAAGATTAATATACTGTAGAGCCCATGTAAGCGCATACATTTTTCTTCCTGTAGTTGTTAGAATAAAGGTAAACTAAGTATGAGCTGAAGCAAACTTTCTTATTTGTTTAGAAATGAAAGGATTGCATTTTGAATTCCGTTCGAATAATATAAAATAATCACAGGAGGAAAGTGAAGAATGAAGACTCTGGGCAAATAAGTAGAATTAAAAACGAGAAACCCTCTACAACTTGGAGATATGGGTGTCCTTCAAATCAAACCGAGTGAACTCCATTTTTCTTAAATGTAATTTGTACCATCTCATTACATAGGGGAACGGAGTGTATGCATGCTTACCATATATGTGTCCAGCCAGATCTCTGTATCTGATATGGCGTTTCCCACCGGATTCATGGAGGCTGGCAAGCAGAGCATTTGCATACATCGATATTGCAGCAGCCAGGATCAAGCCGCATGTTCCACCGATCCAGCCTAAAGGAACCATAATCGACCCGGAGTAGCCTAGAACATATGCGCTATTCAGCCCTGTTGTCAGGAGGAATCCAACTTGATACCAAGGATCTGAAAATGACCAGAAACTTTCATGAGTTAATACTAGTATGTGCTAATTTAGACATGGATACACTATTGATGGGCATTTGGCTTGATGGCAACCGACTAAGTAAGATGATGCACCGCAACGAGAGAGCAGTAGAAGATTCACATAAGCCAACAGCCAGTGAGCAGCTGAGCTATCCATCTTGTTAAAAATCATGTAAGGAAGAGTGGGGTAGAAATGATTACCGACGCTAATCTGGTGGGCGGAAATGTCGACGATCTCACCCTTTTCGTCATCGGCCGTCTTGCTGGACAGCAGCGGCAAGCAAGATGCACAAGAAGAAGAAGTTGGAGGTGAATAGCTAGAGAGGGCTTCCTCGTCCAGCTGTTGCTGCTTGGTGACCAGTAAAAAAGGAAGCTGCAGAACTCACAAATGTTGCATACAGCAACTAAATTTTGGGTATTTTCATTCTTTTTTAAAGAAAAGAATACTTGCTCGTTTTCACTTGACATCCATAACACATGCACATTAATATTAATTAATACCCTATTAAATCCTTCTTTGCACTCCACTCCACTTGTAATGTAGAAAGAAAGAAAGAACGAAAGAAATACAGAAAGAGGAACAAGGCTCACTCACATCCATCTCTGAAACGCAAACGTGGCGGCAGCAGCTGCGGCTAACCGCGCGTAATAGCTGGCTGGTGCTGGTGTTGCACCGTCGCTGGTAGTGATATATAATAGGCGGAGCGGAAGGGGGAGGAAGAAGAACTAAGCGGTGGTTTGTTACGCCAGCAAAATCCCATTATCAAAACAGATCGTATCTTCAAGCCAACCGCCAGCAGAAAGGAAAAGGCTGGTTATCAGCCGGGGGATTTCTAAGCTCACGTCCTCCCCCCTCGAGCGTGCGCCACGCGTCCACAACCTTATCTCTCCACCTCGGTCGCTCCCATCCACTCATTTTCCCAGCCCCTTCTCCTACCTCACGAAGCAAAACGAATCCCAGCACAACCCCGCGGCTCTCTCACCTGAGTCTACTCCGGTCAACTCGCCGGCGCTCTATCCCCAACGCGAAACCGTCCCTCTCCCTCCTGCGCGTCGCCGCCATTTTCTTCCCCACGAAGCGCCGCTCGCTGCTGCTGCCATCTCCTTGCCCCATCTCCCCTCACCTCGGTGCCGCGCCTCAACGGTCGATGTGCTGCTATGCCGGCGGCGCTGCTACAGGTAGATGACAGTGATGCTACCGTCGGCAACCAAGAGTGCTACTAGCGGCGGCCGGTGTTGCTGCCAAACAGAGGCGCCGCTGCTACCGACGGGCAGCCAGCGGTGCTCTCAGCGGCGGACGGCGTACGGGCGCTGCTGCTGCAAGGGGCTGCCGGCGATGCTGCCGACGGCAGCCAGCGTTGCTACCGACGACAGATAGCGGTGCTGTCAGTGGCGGGCGGCGTACGGGTAAGGGGCAGCCGTCGTTGCTACCGACGACAGCCGGCGGTTCTGTCAATGGCGGGCGGCGTATGGGTGCTTCTGCTCTAAGGGGCTGCCGGCGATGCTGCTGACGGCAGTCGACGTTGCTATCGACGACAGACGGCGGTGCTGTCAGTGGCGGGCGGCATTGCTGCAATGGTATGGCAGCGCTGCTACCCAAGGTTGTCACCGCCGATGCTACGAGCGGCCGGCGACATCTTCTCCGGTGATGGGCGGTGCTCACGGAGGAGCGGCGGGGTGCAGTGTCGTCTTCTCCGGCGAAGGGTGGTGTTCATGGTGGAGCGACGAAGGTGCTGCAAGGGGACGAGCAAGGACGCGTGGGATAACGTTTGACTTTATTTCTGGCGCATGGGGTGTGCGTGAGTGGTTCCAGTTGGCCACGTGTCAAGTGCTGGAGGCGGGGGATCGAAAGCCCACGATCCCCCGAGGGACGCTTTTAGCACGGCCCCTGTTATGCTGGTAGTGTGCACTGTGCTACCAACTTGCTAGCTAGTAGCTACGTACCTTCTGCTTTTTTTACAAGGAAATTATTATGAAGATTGAAGAAATGACGTTATGAAGATTCTCTTGCATATGATTGATGACTCCCTAAAAAAATGATAGATGACATGTGCTTATCTTTAAATATTATTATCAAAATAGATTGTGCAGATCTGTGGATAACCTAAACATTTACTATATTGGTTAAACACATGAAGAAGTAACAAACTATAATATAGTTTTTAGAAAAATTATATTCCCTCCATCACATATTAATTAACGCTAAGATATATGTATATTGACGTATTTTAGTGCTAGATACATCCATTTTAACATCAATTAATATGGGACAGAGGGGGTATTATAAAAGAGAAAATGGCTTATATACCATTGACAAGTGCTACAATGGCTGATTTGCCATGAAACAAAATTGCAAGGCATATATAACAAACACAAACAAATTTTATTGCTTATATACCCCTCATTTTTAGTCTACGGTTACCTCTGTCTGTTAAGAGGCCAAAATGACTGCTTTGCCCTCAATGGCAAATAAGCAAACAATTGTAAAACATGTCTACATTTTTTTACATCATCTTCCCTCTAATCTCAGCATTTGAGCAAAATAGTACCGGCAACGTATAATATTTTCATCAGATATATACTTATAGCAACACAATAATACTTGTCAAAGTTCAGATCATCTATTCAGCCCACGTAGCCACTGGCGGATCCAGAGGGTGGGCCGGGTGGGCCGTGGCCCACCCAGAAATTCTGAAAACATTTTTTTTACCTACTAAAAATCGAAAGATTATGACCTCTCCAGATAGCCCAATAGTCCCAAACATTAGTCCTGTACGGGAACGAGCGGGACGAGCTCGTCTCCCTCGATCCGTCCCCCCAGTCCCTCCCTCGATCCCTATCGGCTGCCGGCGCCGCCACTGCCTCCCCTCGATGTCTCCCTCCCCTGCGCGTCGCCCCTGCCTCCCCTCTCCGGCGGCCAGCCTCCCTTCGCTGGCTGCGGAACCACGGCCCTGCCTTCCCTCGCCGGACGCCGGTCTCCCCTTGTGGCCTACCTCCACTCGCCGTCACCGGCCTTCTCGCCGTGCGACCGGAGCCGCCAACACGGAAAGCCTCAACTTATTGTTCATCTGGTAAATTTGTAATAATCCCCAACTTGTTTTGCTTGTGTTAATTGCTAGGGTATACTGTTATTTTCGAAATCCCCAAGTTAATTTCTACTTTTTGCTTGTGTTTGCTTTGCTGTGATTGCACAGTTGATTATGAAGAAAAATACTGACATTGAAGCCAAGAGGATTGCATCTTCTTCATCACCATCGATTTTCTTATCACTAGATTTTAGGTTTTGTGCTCGCTCTGTTTATGTTTTAAACTATTTATTCGTGGTACAATTTTTTTTCATATAATTTGCAATCAGTTTGCTATTTCTAGTATTCATTTGGCTAAAAAAAAAATGTGGTGCGACTTTTTTGTAAGTGTGCCCACCCTCCAATTTTTTCCTGGGTCCGCCACTGCACGTAGCAGCGAAACATATCTACTTGTCTAGCATTTCATCAAATATATTTTCCTCTGACCACAAAGGAAAAGATAAGGTTCCAATAATACAAGCTAGCAAATCCTCCATGTTGGTGCTAGTAGCATTAATATCTGCTAACTAAATGTCGAATCTTCCACTCTGCAGAACTTTAAATCCTTCATGTTAGTTCCAGCAATACGAGCTAGCAAATCCTTCAGGGGAATGGTGGCGGCGGGGCAGGCAGAGATGCGATGGAGGATGTGAGCAGTGGCAGCGTAGGCGTCGCTATGTCATCGATAGAAGGGGCTGGTGGAGCAGTGGTGGCGGGGTACGGCGACGGTGTAGGAGTGGCTGTGTAAGCGGCAGAAGGGACTGGTGGACAGTGGCGACAAGTCCGGGGAGCGGCGGCGGCGGTTCTGCCATGGAGTCCTGGTGTGGAGTCTAAGACAGGGTTGCGCGTTGTTTGTTTCTCTTGTTTTTGTCTCTATTCTACTCCTAACCAAGAGCAAACTTGAAATTTTCAGATTATCTGATAGGAAAATGGAGACATGCAAACGACAAACTCACGACAATGAGAAATAAGCACTTCAATTTGTGTGTGTTTGGATATAAGCATTGGAGCTTGTTGAATGGCAAACCTTGTCAATGGTACAAGAGCAATTTTCTCTTTATAAAAGGGCCACTCTGGTGACGAAGCCAATGAATTCCGTGGAGTAAACCTGAATCATCTCCTTGACTCGAAACCTTGGCATCCGGCCGTAGCACGGCAAGAGTCATTCTGACATGTTGGTATTTGACGAGGATGAGGTTGATCGTGAAGCCCTATCAAAGATGCGGTTCCCCGACTACTTAAAACCTAAGAAATTGTTGAAATCTTCTCTACTCATATTTAACTTTATGGATAATGTCATGTACGTAATAAATGTATATTTTGATCACACCGAAAGTAGCTTCGTCCATTCTCAACCGTCAAGGCTATACTCTCTCCGTATTTATTTACTTCGTGCTCTGAGTTTAGTCAAAGTCACCTTGTCAAGTTTGACCAAAAATATAGAAAATACAACATCCATAATACCAAATGTATATAATACGAAAATATACTTTATAATGATTCTGATACTATAGGTTTATATTGTAAATGTTGATATATTTTTCGAAATATTTGGTCAAACTTGAAAATTTTTGATTTTCACCAAACTCTACACCGAGAGCCCATGACTTTGTTGTCTTGATTTGAGTCGTATCCCGGGAACATGGGGTTCCCGTGATCCTCCTCGCGTGCACCGCAGCCTGCCATGATCACGGCCACTGCACCCAAAGGCGGTAACTCTCCTATGAATGGTGTATCGTGGGAGTCAAGGGATGCTGACCCGTGAAGCTAGACTCTCAGAAGTCCCGGAAACCTTATGACAATGACAGCTAAGAAGGCGGGAAAGGTGTGTAAGTTGGGTAAGGAAGGACGGCCAAGAAAAAGGTGTCAGTGCCTGAGTCACCCACGTGATAGAAGACAGACTCCCGATCCAACCTTTGTGGTATCCCCTTAATGATATAAAAGGAGGAACGTGGGGAAAAGGCGGATCATCTTGGAAAGCAAGCTAGCTAGGTAGATCAGATCAGGAGAGGATTATCCTAGTCCTAGCGAGAGAGTACTCGGGAACGTTCCCTTGTAGCCCGGATACGCATATCACCACCATATATTCAGACAAGCAGGAGTAGGGTGTTACGCTTCCAAGCGGCATGAACCTGGGTAAAGTGCTCGTGTGCTCTACTTCATGCATCTTCTACTTGCTCGCCTAGATCCTCCTTGCGGCCCTCGCTGAATCTCTAAAAGGGGGTCTCTCGACCTCCGGTGTTCGTGACTTCGCACACGACATCTGGCGTGCCAGGTAGGGGGCGCAAGCGATCTGGCGCGTGCAAGTCAGGCGAATCTCCTCCAGTCGGAGGAGGTGGAGATCTCAAGCCCTTCGGCAAGAAAGGCAGGCTTGGCCGAGGCGCACTCTTTGACGACCTCGCGGACCGTACCCTTGGAACCCTCAGGCCTTGTTGTGAGCCATCCTGCGGCATGCTCGCCTCAACCCCAACCTGCGGATCCCCTGGGCAGCCTTAGGGTTGATTCGGCTGCTGGCTCAGTGCCGAGTCCCAAGGTCTTGGCCCGTTCAAGCTCGAGGGCTCACCAACCAGCACGAAGTGAACAACCCTACGGTAGTTCTCTGAATCCCACTGTAAGCTAACCTCCACCTGAAGTCCCCCGATGCCGGATTTCCCGCCGGCAAGGTAGGGTAGAAAGCTTGGATCTCGGGCTGCCTAGTGGGACCGTTAGTCAAGGACAGTGTGGGCAGGGGCATGGCCTCCAGAGGAGAGACGAGTTCACAGTCTTCCCCTCATAAAGCATGTTCGGACAATTGCAGCAGCTCCTATGGAGTGCTCCCGACAGTTATCTGGTCCAGAAAGGGTTGCACAGTTCTGAAGGGGGGTTGGAAAACCTCACAGCGAATCAGATCCCGAGGAGGTCAAGCCACTGTTTGGGATCGAGAATCCCAGGGAGGCAGTAGCGGCCACCAGAATTCTCTTGCAGCATCCTCCAGATCATGCTTTGGTATCACCACGATTCCAGCTCTGGGTGGCACAGCCCGACTGATTGATAGCCCTGATGCAAAAGTTCCCTGTCCGAGAGTCTGAATGGGGGGAAGAAACCATGGACGAAGAGCCAAATAACTGCAGCGAGTTGACTGCCTTGGTCCCTCGGCTCCGGAGGCCGATGCACTGCCGTCGGTATTGCTACGGTTTCCGTAAAGCTTACGATGGAAGCACTGATCCTGAGGACTTCCTATGAGTCCTTGCGGCAGAGGTCAGTCTGATCGGAGGGAACGAGCTGATGTTGATGAACTACCTCCCATTCACGCTCAGCAGACGTGCGGCGACTTGGATGGCTGGGCTTCCAGTCGCCTCGATAGGTTCATGGTCGGAGTTCAATTCTCAGTTCATCTTGGCTTTCCGGGACCATCAAGAGCAGAGCTGCACTTACGAGAGACTGTACCACTTGGTTCAATGGCCGGGAGAAAAACTGAGAGACTACGTCCATCGTTTCAAGGCTACATTAGACCGTGTTGCCAGAACCAGAGATGCACTGGTGATACTATCTTTCAGCGCCAATGTCCGTAACCTGAAAGTTAGAGAAAAACTAACGGTCCGGTCAGTTAACACCCAAGAGGAGTTGTGGAAGATAGTGGAAAAGTGTCTGATAAAGGAAGAATGACAAGATCCGTTCGCAGGATTGGATCTCGGGAGTAGCATACCCCCTGGAATTATGAAGTAAGATGGATCAGTTTACCCATGCCCAAACAGCTCGCTCAGGAAAGGAAGTCATGTGCTAAAGGGAAAAGTAAGTTCTTAGTGACTGGGGCAGAAAGCAGGTTCAGGTTCAGGGTCAGAGATGGTACAAGGGTTTAGTTCAGCGGAAATGTGAGTTCTCAGCACTGTGGGCCATTGCATGCCGGTTTCTCTGTACTAAAGGTAATGAAAACCTGTTTGCGGGATATGCCCGAAACAGTCCGTATCCGGGGTAACATCCGTGAACGGTGGAAGTGGGAAGGGTCCGTCCCTCCACAGATGAGGTGGGTCTGGATCCGTCCCGCCATGTATGTTAAATGGGAAGGGTCCGTCCCTCCACAGATGAGGTGGGTTTGGATCCGTTCCGCCGCGTATGTTAAGTGGGAAGGGTCCATCCCTCCACAAATGCGGTGGGTCTGGATCTGTTCCGCCACGTATGTTAAGTGGGAAGGGTCCGTCCCTCCACAGATGAGGTTGGTCTGGATCCGTTCCGCCACGTATGTTAAGTGGGAAGGGTCCCTCCCTCCACAGATGAGGTGGGTCTGGATCCGTTCCGCTGCGTATGTTAAGTGGGAAGGGTCCGTCCCTCCACAGATGAGGTGGGTCTGGATCCGTTCCGCAACGTATGTTAAGTGGGAGGGGTCCGTCCCTCCACAGATGAGGTGGGTCTGGATCCGTTCCGCCACATATGTTAAGTGGGAAGGGTCCACCCCTACACAGATGTTGTGGGTCAGGATCCGTTCCGCCACGTATGTAAAGTGGGAAGGGTCCATACCTCCATGGGTAATGACATGGGGAAATGATTAGCTTAATGATAATGTTTCTTGCAAACGCTAACTCTAGAGCTTTTCTTGAACGTTGGGGGCTTCCACCCAGAGAGAAAAGGACCCGGTTTTGCAAAAGACTGACTACGGATAGTCTTGCATGATCATTGCATACATGAGATTTTACTTCTAATCATGCATGCTGAACTAATTGCTAAACTGTCTGGTTATCAAAAGCTATTACATGATGCAGGGAAGGTGCATGAAAACAGGACATGGAAAGCGTAATGATTCGCCGCTCCTTCAGTTGAAACCGTCTGAGTCCTCCGCCGAGCCATCGTGATCTTCATAAGAATCACCATGGTCATCCTCAGATGAAGAATCAGCATCTTGATCTCCTGAGTCAGCAACTGGAAGATATCTGGAAGTGAACTGGTCGACTATCCCGGAAACAGTGGTGACGGCTGTAGATCTCGCCGCCTCGGATTCTATCCCAGTGAGGGCAACATGAAGATTGGCCTCGAGGTTGTGAAAGTGTATAGCAGAAAGAGCATTGGACAGGACTGATCGACCGCTGACAAGAACCTCAATATGAAGCGCAGAACTTTGGATCCTCTTAACCTTGTGAAGGCAGGCACTGAGATCTTCGATGGCATTAGCCATAGCTTCAATGGACGGTGCTTGGGAAGAAGATGGTTCATCCGGTCGAGGTATCCCGAGAGCATACACACCGTCCTAAGCCCCAGACACGGCGGCATGAATCCTGGTCATCCATTCATCGTTCAACCTCTGGGATTCCTGAACAGATGCAGAAAGGGATTCATTATCAATTGTCCTTGAGGCCCACTACTCTTCCAGCTCGCAAACTCTGCTCAATGCGGCATCCAGCTGACAGGACTTGGAATCGCTGTCTGACTTCAGGGATCGAGCTAACTTCTCGGTAGCTCCTAACTCTGCCACACTCACCTTTAGACGCTCCTCCAGCTCGTTCATCATGGCTCTTTGGACCCTCAGGTTGACCTCCAGGGCTGCACTTCGCTGGGCACTCTCTGTCGCCAAAGCTTGATAGCTGCCGACTCGAGTGGCCAGCTGACCCATCTCGGCTTCAGCAAGAGATTTGGAGGATTTCGTGGCCTCCACCTCATCGCGGAGGGAAATAATGGTGGCCTCCTGAGATGCAATGGCGGAAGATAACCTGTCGATGGTGGCCGCAGATTGAGAAGCAGCTGTAGCATCCCTCTCAGAACGAAGCTCATCCTCCCCGCGCTTCAAATCTGCCACACGTGCCTAAATTTGTTCTTCCCTCTGA
Organism: Poa pratensis; assembly: GCA_947311845.1. Lineage (NCBI taxonomy): Eukaryota > Viridiplantae > Streptophyta > Magnoliopsida > Poales > Poaceae > Poa > Poa pratensis. The sequence continues at coordinate 27,861,583 of CAMZMU010000120.1, read as the reverse complement.
AAAAGATCAAGACGTTCCCGAGCCCTTTGGACTCCCAGTTCATGCTCACGGGAAGAAAGCATCCGGATCCTAGCAGAGTATTCAATCTCAAAGCTCTGGATCTCCCGGATCACCCTGGAGAAGAGATTAAGGCCAAGAGACTCACCCGAAGGCCCAGACTGACGAAAGACGCGAGCCATCCTGTTATCAACAGGCGACGCCTGAGCAGGATCGTAATCCTGCATCTCCCTCACCGGGCTATCCGGCATCTGAACATAGGGGAGACGATAACGGGTTGTCCCGGGTACAGATGTGGGAATGGATGGCAAGGTACGGTCCCGGTTGCCCTGAGTAATCGCAGGATCCCGGGAACAACTTCCTTCCTGGTGCTTCTTGGCTGGGGGACCTCCGGAGCTCTCTCTGAATGGACAAAAGAACAAGGTTAGAGACACCAAGAAGCTACCGAACGAGGTTAACGGACATCAGGTGCAAAAAGTATACCTTGGTGCTTTCCTCTTCCCCGAATCTACGGGCGAAGCATTGGGTTCATTGACCTTGAAACCTGCTACACCTCGAGCAGTAAATGGGGGCAGAAAGCTCGAAGAACACCCCGATTCTCCTCTGCAAAGATGGGCATCACATTTACAGGCCAGGTAGAAATATGAACACCAGAAAGAACGAAGACTCTAGCTGAAACTTCGTCCTCGGGCAAGCTTTCGGAACTGACCTGAATCTGATCTGTAGTAAGCATCCTGTACTCCCATATCATCCGAGATCTCTTCTGCAGTGGAGCAATCTTGAGACGAATAAAGTGGGACACGACATCTGGCCCTGTCAGTTCTTTCGATCGGAGCATCTGGAATCGATCCAAGACGATTTTGAAATCCCTGTCACGAGGGCTCGGTTCCGTGAAGCTGGATAGGGTGCGTGAGCGGCTATCTGGAACTTCAAGACACGGATGGAAAGTTGGCATCTTGATATAACACCAATCTTGGCGCCATTCTCCCCAATTCCTCTTCAATCAGAGCTTCGGGAACCCGACAGATGCGCCGCTGTGAAACTCAAAAGTCACACAGCCGGAAATCTCAGGCGCAGGACTGATGCATGGAGTGAAAAAGTGCCGAAACAGAGCCACCGAAGGGGAAATCCCGATGAAGCACTCGCAAGAGTAGGCACTCGGATGCAGGTGAAGGAGGCAAAGCTCATACGCTTCCAATACAGCTATGAAGAAATCGGAAAATGGTGGCACCAAACCCATCGCCAAGAACTTGGTGAAGATGGGAGCATCCAATCCCCCAATCCGTGAGCTACCCTGAGGAAGGAGAGTAGTCTCTCCCCATTCATTGTGGCCAGAGGCCACTAGGCGTCGAGCTTCGTCACAGATTGCATCTGCGGCTGATTCGTTGGGAATCAGAACCTGGGAACGAACCAGCGCAAGGGAGGGGCTCGCCCTAGATCTGTCACCGCCGCCGCTACTCCATTGAGCTGAGGAAGAAGAAGCCATTGCTAGATTGAGATTGAGGGTTTCGCAGTGCGCCGGAGCTCTTCGGAGGGGGGTTCGGAAGGCAAGAAGACCAAAGACAATGAGGAAATCCGGGATAGGGTTGGGGGAAGGAACCCCACCTCTCTCCCCTCTATGTCAAAGGAGAGTCCCTGACACGTGGCGCTGCGGGCACACGTCGGAAAGGGCACAACCCCGATCGTGGTTTGGTCGAGGTCGTGCCCGGGGGCTACTGTCGTATCCCGGGAACAAGGGGTTCCCGTGATCCTCCTCATATGCACCGCAGCCTCCATGATCATGGCCACTGCACCCAAAGGCGGTAACTCTCCTGTGAATGGTGTATCGCGGGAGTCAAGGGATGCTGACCCGTGAAGCTAGACTCTCAGAAGTCCTGGAAACCTTATGACAATGACAGCTAAGAAGGCGGGAAAGGTGTGTAAGTTGGGTAAGGAAGGACGGCCAAAAAAAGGTGTCAATCGCCTGAGTCACCCACGGAAGACAGACTCTCCATCCAACCTTTGTGGTATCCCCTTAATGATATAAAAGGAGGACCGGGGGGGGGGGGGGGGGGGGGGGAAGGCTGATCATCTTGGAAAGCAAGCTAACTAGGTAGATCAGATCAGGAGAGGATCATCCTAATCCTAGCGAGAGAGTACCCGGGAACGTTCCCTTGTAACCCGGATACGCATATCACCACCATATATTCAGACAAGCAGGAGTAGGGTGTTACGCTTCCAAGTGGCCTGAACCTGGGTAAACTGCTCGTGTGCTCTACTTCATGCATCTTCTACTTGCTCGCCTAGATCCTTCTTGCGTCTCTCGCCGAATCTCTATAAGAGGGTCTCTATGTTCGTGACTTTGCACACGACAATTTGCCTCCATCTTGCTCCGACAAGGCATGCAACACCCATGCCAAGGGCCGAGGCCAGTAGCTGCAGCTGCATGCGTCAAGCACATGGGCACGTGGCCCAAGGTTCTAGTTGTTGGCTCGTTACCGCTCAAAAAAAAAATTGTTGGCTCGTTACATCCATGCCGACCATGCAGCGGAATGTTTCTGCCGTTGTTAGCACGCACACGCGTCGGGATGCCTTCAATAAATAGCGACCAGATTAAGATCAACTTGCTAGCTAGTAGCTACCTTCTGCTATTTTTTGCATGGAAATTATTTATGTACGTATGTACAATAAATTAATAATGGAGCTCGACATTATGAAGATTATCTTGTGTATGATTGGCGACTCAAAAATAATAGATGACATGTGCTAAAATTCAAGCAAAAATTCTAGAAATGACGTTACGAAGATTCTCTTGAATATGATTGATGACTGCCTACAAAAATCATTGATGACATGTGCTAAACTTTTTCAAGCAAATATTAATATCAAAATAGATTGTGCAGATAAGTGGGATTACTATAGGACAATGTACAACTTGACTTTCTTTCTTTGCTTGATAGCTCTGGCTGGACGATGCTAAGCATGATTGTTGTTGTAGTACATATCCTGCTGGTTTCATTTTGCCTCTGTCAATTAACACTGCCGGAAAGGGCAACATTGCCATGTATGTGGCCTTTTTTTATTGAAGCTTAAGGGCAGGCGTTCTGCCATTCGATTAGATAGAAAGAAAAGTATTTACACAGGTCTCCTCACGGAGAGGACAAGGCCCTAGGGCCAGCCAAAAACTAGGAACACAAACCAACTACCCTCCCCGGTCTCCGGGGTCGTCGGTGAAGGCATAAGCCCTCGCCATAATCTCATCTCTCACGAGACGCACCACCTCTACAACATTCTTGGCTAGGTTGGAAAAGACCCTCATGTTTCGCTCTTTCCACACCCCCCAGATGATGTAGGTGATGATGCCACTCGCCGTTCTCTTCGTCTCCTTCGGAAGGTTTTGGATGTAATGGAGCCACCATCCATCGAAGTCGCGGTCCATCGTAGATGCCACGGTCGGGATTGGTAGATCATTTGTCACAAGGACCGAGTCTCGGATGGCCGTGGTGAAGGAGCACTCGTGGCATAGATGCTGCACCGTCTCGGGGTGTATGCGGCATGGCTTGCAAATAGGATCATGCAGCCATCCACGAAGTGCCAGATTTTCAGCTGTGCGAATTTTCATGTGCGCCACAAGCCATGCAAAGAACTGTCACATCCCCATTTCTGCCCCTTTGTAAAATGGTAGTGGGAAGCAAATTTTTGAGCCATTAAAAACTTTTGTAATGTGTTTTGTGTGGACCAACATGTTTATGTGACTATGGTTATCTATGCAATTTATGTTTTTCATGAACTCAAAGAAAACCCAAGTGCATTTAGGTTTGTGGAAATTTTTCTAGGAATTTTCTAATTAGGGTTTTCCCTAAAAACCTTATCCAACTAGCTGTTTTGAACCTATGATTTTATGTGGCTAAAATATCCAATTTAGTGATTATTGTGCTTAACATTGTTCTATGATGTGTGTACTACAAATACATGTCCTTAGTTTCAATTTTGTAGTTTTGGAACCATTAAATGCATGCTTGTTTTTGTGGCAAGAAAATAAGACAGAAAAACAGAGAATTTTGAAAACAGAGAAAAACAGCAAGATACCATACATTCATCATGTTTCCATAGTTTTGCAAATTTTATAAAAATGGTTAAAAATATGTTTCTGGATATTCACAACATGCTTAACAATGAGCTGCTGGAATTTCCACATTTGGAAATCATTTGATATGTTAATCATGCATGAACTTTTCACAAGTTTTAACAGTTTTTCAACACTTAGTAAATTTTTCAAAGTCACTTTCTGAATTTGCTTCGGTATCAATTTTAGTGCTTCAAATTGTGTGATTCCAGATGAAATTGGGGGAGGGGATCATGTCTAACCTAAACCCCATTGTGCCACCACCCTACCCCTGCTGTGTGTGCCCTTGTTGGGTGGCTAGAGAGAGAGAAAACAGAGAGAAGAGGAGGCCGAAGGAAGGGGAGACAGGAGGGGAACAGCTTCCTCCACAGCTGCTCCACCATCCCCGACCACCTCTACTGCTGCCACGCCGCTCGACACGTTCCTTGCCTCGCCGCCTTGCATGTTTGCTTGCCCCCGGAACCCTCCCCCCCCCCCCAGCGCTCCCTGCTCGTCGACGTGCGCCGTCCATCGCCCCTGCCCGAGGAAGCACCGATGCATTCCCGTCCTTATAAGCCACGCCTCACACTTTGCTCTCACCACCAGCTCTCACACACACCCACCGCACTCCCCCACACCACTCGTCCATCCCCGCTCGCTCTCTGTGAGCGAGACGAGGGAAAAACCTCGCCGGGGCCCGTGTGAGATCCACTCGCAGGTCGCCGCCGTTCTATCCCTCATTTCTCCGCCATTGCTGCCCTATCTCACTCCCTGGAACCTCACGAACCACCCTGACATGTTTATTCGGTCGATTAACCGCAGGAAGCTCGCCGCCATCCTCGACGCCGTCTCGGCCGTGCACCACACCGTCGTCGTTCGTGGCTATCACTGCTGCTGCTGCGACGTCACCTGCACTACCTCGACTCACCGCCCCTAGGTGAGCGCCGCATGAACCCTAGCTTCGGCCGCCATGTCTCTGTGCTTGTGCGAGCTCGCGAGGAAGAAGAAGATCGAGGACCGTCGATTTCAAGATCGACGCTTCTGTTTAAATCCCTGTCGCTATCTGTCCACGCCGTAGGATCTGGATCTGACGGCGGCGTAACGTTTCGCGTGCGCGCACAACTTCATGGGCCGGCCCAGCTCGTTCGGCTCGCGAGTAACACAGATCCAGCCCGTGCAGTGTTTTTTTTCCAGTGTTTTGCTCCTTTGTGATTTAACAGAAAACTAGATCCACTGGATTAAATTGATAAAAAATATGAAAAATGCAAATCTGACCAAACCAAAAATCCTGGATGTAGCCTAACATGTTCCTGACCAGATCAAAGTGGTATATCCACTTTTGGACAAGTATTTTTAGAGGATTAAAAAGTGAGGCAGCACCACTGGTTTTTACCAAAATGTAAATAACTATTTTTCTATGATAGCTAAAAATGCAAACTCACCTGATTTGGAAATCCCTAAGTGATACCTAGCAGTAGCAATTGGCCTCTTTTACAAATGAGCCTCCTATAGAAAATGGCATCCATTTTGGTAAATGACCAGAGAGCTTTTCTAGGATTTTTAATAATTATTTGGTGATGAGTTTTGATGTGAATCGAATTGTTTTGCCTTGTATGTGTTTTTGAGTACCTAATCCTAGCTTGGTCTGATGTTTAGAGCTGTATATTATTTTTGGTGAGCTTAACTAGTTTTAGGACTTTTCTGTTAACTATTGTGTTAGTTTTATACATTGTTAGAAAAATGTGTTAGTGCTAGATTTGTGTTTCCTAGCATATATAGGTGTCATACTATCTGTTATGAGTGTGTTATCTCATATAAATAGCATGTTAAGAAAAGTTGGTGTTGCATGTGTTTATTTAAGAGTAATACTACTAGTATGGTTAATTCCTAGAATTTTCCTAATATTTAGGAATGGTTTGTGGATGAACTCCTTTAAGTGGTTTTGATTTTTGAAAAGGTTGCTTGAGCATCAGTAGCATTTTATAACTACTGATATTGTAGCATGTAACCTCTGGATAATTATTATTTTGTTTTTAGCAAAGCATGTTTGGTTAAGATTATGTCTATAATTATTGTTATCAATTATGTATGTTTGGTTGTTTTCCCTTAGGAATATTGAGTGATTGCATTGTGGTAATTTTTGCTTGCTGAATGTGTTGCTTGGTGCTAGTGTGTACTTTGAGTGGTCCTGATTGGTGGTTACTTTCTCTTTTTGCAACGTTAGAACACGAGGAGGAAGCAATTCCAGAGGAGGCATATTACCAAGCCTGTTTATTTCAGGAACAAGACTCTGACCAATATCAAGGCAAGCCATCCTGATGCTTGCTACTACACTTATCATTATCTATCATGCATGTTTTTACTTTTGAAAGTTTTACAAAAATTTGACAAACAATACTATTTTGATGTGGCTATTATTACTAATATTATTATAAGAACTATTATATTGCCAGTAGTCACAACTTGGTGTTACCAAGCCCATAGCCACCATATGGTATAATTACCACCAAAGTTAACAATTTTGAAGTCCCTAAGTGGACACCCTAAAAATGTGTTTTGGAAAAACAAAGGCTTTATGGAAAACCCCGGGAAAGGTGGGACCTTGTCCACGGGAGGATTGTGAAGAGGATCGTTTTTGGAAGTGTTTTAAAAAACGACACATAACCTAGTCTTCGCTGGACAGCCCTACCGTACAACCACATTACTCAAAATGGGCACGGTCTTAATGGAAGCTTGTTTGTGTTAGTATGAGACTTTACCTCAATTAGCGAGAGGGTTCAAGTCCCTTCATCCGAAGTGTCGCCGTAAGTGGAAATGGGACATACAAAGGGGAGATTTATCCGACTCCCGGTGGCAACAGTTGGGTCTCCTGTGATGGCGGTGTGATGACTAGGGGTAACCGGATCGATACGGCTAGCTCACTCGGTGCCGAGGAGAATAAACCCACTGAAGAGGTAATCGCATACTAGCATGGACATAGTGGAAGTTAGGATCGGTTATCTGATGTTCGCATACTGTCGCGGACAGTCCGTGGGTGAATCACGGCAGGTGTACCGGATAGTGTGGTGAAAGTGTACAAACTCTGCAGAGTCAAAACTATTCGAATAGCCGAGTCCTCGGTTATGGACAGTTGAAACGCCATGTAGCTAGCATTGTGTCGATGTTTTCAAAAGGAAATTTCGGAATAAGGAAGTGTACCTGGGAGGTACTAGAAGATGAGCTATGTACCTGGTGTCGTGGGATTGTCACGTCAGGTGTCATAGATGACTTCGTAGGTGTGGGATTACGTGAGTCAAGCATCTCCGAGCTGTCGTGGGATCTCAGGAACGAAGATGAACACAGATTTACCCAGGTTCGGCCCCCTCAATGTGAGGTAAAAGACCTACTTCCTGCCTACCCTAGATTGGTATTGATATGATAATCGAGGTGTTACAATGGAGGCGATCCAAGGTGGAACTCGCCGTATGTGCTAGGGTTTAAGGGCTTGATAGCTCGACCCATTCTAAGTCCTGCGAGTCCTCTTTATATACATAGAGGCTCGCTGGGTTACAAAGGAAACTTTCCCCACAAGGAATATGTCAACCAGGACCTACCCGGAGACTAACTCGCCTCCGGCTCTTCTAGATCCTTTACCTTATGGCGGTTCAATATTTGGGCTTACTCCCATATGGGCCTTTGTCTGTGCGAGTAAAGTAAGTCGCACTGATATGGGCCGCGGGTTAATCCAGAAAGTATTCCCCCGACATTAGCCCCCAAGTTTAGCTTGGACTTCGAGTAATAGCTTCTTCGTCTTAATAGGCCACTGGGCTGCACACTTGAACGTCCTGGCTGAACTCCAGATTTAATTACTCGCGGCTCCGCAATTCTCCTTGGCGACTTAAAGGCGCGACTTAAGCTGTCTTGACGGTTGATTTCAGATCTGAACGTCTTCCGCGCATAGGTTATTTATCCTGTCTTCATCGTTTTTCCTGGCGTTCTGTACCAGAATCCTAGGTTGTCTCTCCGCCACTCCTCCGCGCCGCCTCTGATCCCGCTTCCTACACTTGCCATCCCTTGGAGATCTCCATCAGCCAGAAATAATGTCTCGGCGCAAGTGCAACTGGGAGGGATCGTGGATTGACGAAGATTTTTTGGAGTCCCTGACCACCCGTGGCCTTCTTCCTCCAAAGGAACAATGCGAATGGCGGGCGGCCGGTGAGGAGGTGATTCCTGACCCTCGACCAGGCGAAACAGTGATCTTTGCGGAGCATGTCGAGCGCGGATTCAAGCCCCCAGGATCTCTTTTCTTCCGTTCTTTGATGCAGCGGTTGGGTCTTCGTTTCCATGATATTGGCCCCAACTCAATGCTGCAAGTAAGCAACTTCCATGTCCTCTGCGAAGATTATCTTGGTATTCCTCCCTCGATAGATTTCTGGCTTGCGCTTTTTAGTTGTAATAGCCAAAGGGAAACCACTGACGGTCCCTTCCTTCAGTGCGGTGCCATTTCCTTTCAGCGCCGTAAAGGCAGCATCTTCCCGAAACTCGCCCTTGCCAATAAAATCAAGGGATGGCAAAGGACGTTCTTCTATTGCAAGGATACTTCTCCAGAAAACGAAGTTCATCTCCCTCTTTGGTCACCACTTCCTTTCGAGGCGACCAACGCTTTATCTTCCAGACCTAATCCTTCTTCATTGCCAACCATCAAGATTCTTCTGGACAGAGTTAGGGCACTGATACTCCATGGCCTTACTGGACTGGATCTTGTGTCCTGCTGGACCAAGTGGCGAATTCAGCCTGTGAGTCGCCGCCTGCGACTTATAATGGATTTCACTTGCCAAGCAGATGACGTCGACCGCACCTGTCTTGATGACTGGGATAAAGGAAAATGGATAAATTTGATTCGTCGAGTGACGGGTGAGGACGTTGATTCATATGACAACGTTGGTCTTGCTCCTTTCTGGGCTGAACACAAGCCTTTTGTGGTAATGTTTTCTTGCCACTTGTTCCTTCATAATTTCTTTTTTATGATCAATTATTTCTGACTTGAGTTTCTTTCCAGATCGACCCTTATTTCTGTGTCCTTCCCTCAGAGGATACTGACTTGAATCAGGAAGCTATTGCCGAGTCGTCGAGGCGAGCTGCGGCTCCCAGTGAGGATATAATTATGCGCGACTCTAACTCTGATCATGAAGATAGCGTTTCTGAAGAGGAGCAACAGATGGCCAACGCTCTTCTTTCTCCCACTCCAAGCGTGTCTTTTCCCAACTGCCTGAAGTACCTCGTAGGTCTTCTAAACGACTTTTGTCGGAGAATTCAGAGGATCCCTCACAATCTGGAAAACGCCGGAAGGTCTTGACATTATTGGTAGAAACAAGAACTGCCAAATCCTTGAAGCTCGCCGACCCTGGCAAGGTCGCTTTCTCCTCTGTGCCTACCACAAAGGACTGCTTTTCAATGAGTTCACGTATTCACTTGTAACTTCTTCTTTTGTGCTTGCATATTCTTGTCCAGAAATTTGTTAACCAGCACTTCTTTTCATATTCTGTAGGCTCAGATCTGCAAGACTTATCTTCTCCTTCCTCTGGTTGTTTAATGAAGAGCATCCGCATAGCTTCTGGGTATGATTTGCCTTCTTGTTTTTAACGTTATAGCTCTGTTAAGCTGGCTTATTGATCTGTCAATGTTCTGCAGGGGTATGCTCGAAGGAGATACCAAATCCAATTCTGATACTGCTTCTTCTCAGCCAGCCATAAGCAAAGATGATGCAACTGATGATAATATGAGAAATAATGATAGTGCGACTTATCCAGAGATAGTTCTAGAGGAAAATACTGCTGAAGTGACTCCTGCCGTGAATCCAATCGCAATTCCATCCATAACTCCTGATGCTGGTAGCACCAGATCAATTGCAGATGCTATCATCACTGCTGGGGACAAACATGCTGCATTATTACTCGACTTAGTCGAGCAATTTTCTTCGAGTCGCCAGGTATATATGCTGTAGCCCCCAAGGATCAAGACTTTGTGTTTCTTCACAGGGTGTTGATTCTTTTCTTGTCTTGCTTTCAAATTGCGAGCCCCCAAGCTTCTGGACGGCTAATATATTGTTTGCTCTATGTATGTGCAGCTTGAACTATCTTGCTTGATGCTACTGGCTCAACAAAAGGTAAAGATATGTCCATAGACCAGCCTGAGATGATGCGGTCTACCCAGGAGCAGCATAATATGATAATTTGGGACCAAGCTCAAGAAATAAGGTCTCTCAAATGCCAACTTGACTCCTGTGAGGAGAAATTCAAAGAGCTTGAAACAGGTTCTCAGCAACGACTCATGGAGAAGGACGAAATTATCAAATCTCTGGGAAGGGATGGCCCTTAAATCTGAACTATTTGACAGACTGAAATCAGACCATGCAAAAGAACTTGCTGCGCGAGATGAAAAATATAACTCGCTGCTCAAAGCTTTGAAGGTTTCGGCTCTATTGTCAGATCATCCGTCCTCCAACTTGCTGGTTTGTTTTTTGTCTCTTTAATCATGTATACTGTAAGTAATCACTGTAAGTCGCTGACTTTCATCTGACCTTTCTTTTCTTATATAGGGTCTGAGGCTCCCGTATCCCGCTCCTCTTTAAAGGATCAGCTGGAATACCTTTCAAACTTGAACCAGCGCTTCTGAGGGCCGCAAAGGAAGTTATGACAACAATTTCTCCTGCGACTGATTCTCCCAAATCTTGCGAGTATTGGGTAAACAAACTGCTCAAGGCTCCTCATTATATTTCTGATTGGAAACGATCCTCTGCTCGCACCGGAGCTACTCATGTCTTAACATTGCTCCGGGCGTACTATCCAGAAATAGATGTTGGCAAGATAGCTCGCCATGCCTGCTGGGTACGCGCTGACGGCACTGAGCTTCCAATAACCGAATACTTTGACATCTGGAAAGGGATGCGCGGATATGCCACAAAATTTGTTGATAATTTAGACTTGGGCACTTATCTGGATAAATTCAATCTTGATGGAAGCAAGGTGCCGAAGAAGAAGTCCTCAGAGGCTGAGTCATCTCAAGCTACTGCTCCATCATCAGGGTCTAGTGGCCCTTCTCATTCATCTGGTGGCGCCCTAGTTATCAGGCCACCCGCGACTTCAGCCGCGAGACAAACCGCACCATTCCTGCTCCTGTAACCAAGAAGAGGAAATGAACAACAATGTGGGACATGCCCATTAGTCTGTAAAACATTCATGTATAATTATTGCTTTTGCGACTTCTCAACAAGTCCTTTTCTCGATACTTCCCTTAAGTAGACGCTTGCGCGGCTCAGAATTTCCCAGGTAAACATGCGTGTTCAGGGTCACTTGGCAGCCATGATAGACTATTGCACTTTGATTGACACCGCACCCCAGTACTTTGGCCGCTTAATGCAAGACGCTTCTAGCTTAAGGGTTGCCACTCGTTTGGCAAATTTGAGGTGCGATACGCGATGCTCGAGACGAGCCCTCAAGGTCGGTGATATATGAAATTCTAAAGACTCAGCGACTCAATGATAGTTGAGGCGAAACGACAAACCCCTGAGACAAGGGTGCCGGCTTTATTTCATAATCACCCGATGTTTTACAAGGTATGACAAAGACGATGCAGGCCCTTTAAGTGCGGGTTTCTCTTCCCCGCAGGCCATGCATACTTGATACTTATCGCACTCAGCTGCGAAATAATGCTTCTGAACACCTCATTGGTTCATAATTGAGTTGCTAAAAGCGACTCGGGTCGAGCATGATAGCTCCGATGTGTGTCTCATGTAAAAGTTGGGAACGAGCCCTTCTGAAAAGTAGCTGCACTAGGTTGCGGCTTAATTTGAGTCGCATCTCTGTTACGGGGCCTCTCAATAACTGGGTCTTCTTGATTATTTATTGAGAGTGGATCTACGCATATGCGCCACCTCTGCTCTCCTTTTTGTATGAGCGCAACTCTTGAATCACGTGCGACTTCTTGGTGGTGATTTACCATCCTATGGGTGCATACTGCTGGCCGCCTCCGCGGTACTTCTAGTGCGACTCGCTTTGGACTTCGAAGGCTCTTTTCTGATTTGTGCCCATGTAAGGATTTAGCGATGCAAGCTTCTTCTGCCATTGCTGAGCCCAAATTTTCGCACTCGAGAGCTATCTGCCTATCCCCATATACTGTAATCACACCTTTTGGCCCTGGTATTTTTAGTTGCAGGTAGATGTAGCAGGGACGTGCAGTGAACTTGACGTAGGCCTCTCTTCCAAAGATCGCATGATATGAGCTCTTATCAGCCACAACCTCAAAGTCCAGGAACTCTATGCGGAAATTCCACTCTGTCCCAAAACTGACCTCAAGGGTTATCTTTCCTATAGGTCGCGTAACAGCACCTGGAATTATCCCTTGGATTTCTCTCCTGGTTGGTCGCAGCCGCGACTCGGTATGTTCATCCTTCGGAGCATGTCTTGATATAAGATATTTACTCTCCCTCCTCCATCCATAAGGACTTTGTGCAGCCTGTATCCTGCAACTTGTGGCGCGACCACAAGAGCTGGTTGTCCAGGATTTTTTACTTCTGGGGGATGATCGCCGCGACTCCAAATGACTGATTGCTCTGTCCAACGACAGTATCTTTCTGGTGCCGGGTCATGAACACGCTTCTGGTTGTTACGTGTTGTTCGCACTTCCACAGTGTGAAATTGCATTACGTTCCTTTTGGGTAAGGCTTCTGGATTTCGGTGAGAACTTTCTTTATCCTTCTGCTCTATGGGCCCTATGTAAGTCGCTCCTGGCGCGTGACCTTCTCTCCATCTCTTGTAGTAGTGACACTGCGCCTTAGTATGAGTCGCAGGCCTTCCATCTCTTCGGCGATGTAAGTCGCAGGGAACGTCCAAGGCCCCTTTAATGTTGCTGGGAAGTGGTTCCTTACACCCTCCTTGCTCTTTTGGCTGATTTGTATGATGTTCAATCTGCGCTGTTTGATGTGTTAAGCTGCTTTCAATTCTCTCAGTTTCCGTATACTTGTTGACGGTTGCCCATAACTTGTCAAAGTCGTCAATTTTATGCGCAGCGCGGCTTAACTTATGCACCAGTGGCTCAAACCTACAATTCTTCTCCATGACCTTTATTGCAGACTGTACTGTTGGGCTTTTGGTAGAATCAAGGATTTCTGCGATCCTCTTTGCCCAATCGCGGGTTGTCTCACCTTTCTTCTGAATGCACTGTTTAAGCCTCCGCATATCCTCAGTTTGGAACCTCTCGACGAACTTGTCTTTTAGAGCTTCCCATGTGCTTATTGACCTCGGCGGTAGCTTTACAAGCCAATCCCTGACTTTTCCTTGTTTTACCAAGTGAAAATACTTTGCACGCACCTCTGGAGTTATATCAGATCCTGTCATGCTTGCCTCATAATCATCTATCCACAAGGCCGGGTCTTGGTCTTCGCAGTACAGGGTAACTCGCTGCGACCCATCAAGGCTTGGAGGGAAACGAGCGAGCCGTATTTTATCTCCAAAGCATGCTGGTCCCTTCAACAGTGAATAGGAGTTTACTGGTGCTGTATCTTCATCTGAATCAATCTCATCTTGAACTGGTTGAGTCGCCGTGAGTGCTGGTGACTCGCCTTTTGTCTCCTCTTCCTTCTCTGGTGATACTTGCAATCCTGCCAGCTGGTTAACCACTTCTTCGACGCCATACCTTTCTCCACCCCATGATACCTCACGTTGAGGCTCGTTGGGCGTGACTCCATACATGTTTGCTTGTTGTAAAGCCGCAGTTTGCAGCAGATTAATCGCATAACGAGCTTCCTCATCAGCTTGCGTGTCTCCCACGGGTACTATCCTTGACAATATTCCTATCGCGGCATGTACATTGCTTTCTGGGTTGCCGTGGAATTTTGATTTCATCTCTCCTTTGTCTGCCTGATCTGGTGCTTCTGCTGCCAACGGCGAAGTCGCCAGTCTTCTTCCTGGAGTTTCTTTTGCTCAGGCGTCGTTCTAGTCCAGACAGCCTGACGTTTTTGCTGCCGACGACGTAGTCGCTGATCTTCTTCCTGGAGCCTTTTACGTTCAGTCGTGAGCCTTTGCGCTTCCTCGCAAAGCTCCGTTCTGATAGCTTCAATCTCTTCAATCTTGAGGTCTCCTTTCTGACCCGGCAGAGATCCCCAGATAGGTTTTGATGAAGAGGAAACATGTGCTTCCGCTGCAGCTTGATGTAATTCTTCCAATACACGGACCCTGACCGGCCGTAATTCTTCTGCTGATTCGCATCCTTGAATCGCGCCTCCAGGTTTGCGACTAACGGAACCAATGAAAACTTTTACTGATCCAATGGGAACTATGTATCCAAACTCGATGCGATCTGCTTGGGGTCCCCACTCTGAATCGTCGATGAAGGGAACTCCATTGATGTCTTCAACTTGGCCAATGGCGATGTCCTTGAATCCTGATTTCGATCCTGCGCGGAACGTGACGCTTTTGACCGCAGGCCCCACAGTGGGCGCCAACTGTCGTGGGATTGTCACGTCAGGTGTCATAGCTGACTTCGTAGGTGTGGGATTACGCGAGTCAAGCATCTCCGAGCTTGTCGTGGGATCTCAGGAACGAAGATGAACACAGATTTACCCAGGTTCGGCCCCCTCAATGTGAGGTAAAAGACCTACTTCCTGCCTACCCTAGATTGGTATTGATATGATAATCGAGGTGTTACAATGGAGGCGATCCAAGGTGGAACTCGCCGTATGTGCTAGGGTTTAAGGGCTTGATAGCTCGAGCCGTTCTAAGTCCTGCGAGTCCTCTTTATATACATAGAGGCTCGCCGGGTTACAAAGGAAACTTTCCCCACAAGGAATATGTCAACCAGGACCTACCGGAGACTAACTCGCCTCCGGGCCTTCTAGATCCTTTACCTTATGGCGGTTCAATATTTGGGCTTACTCCCATATGGGCCTTTGTCTGTGCGAGTAAAGTAAGTCGCACTGATATGGGCCGCGGGTTAATCCAGAAAGTATTCCCCGACACCTGGGAGTACGGATGATGGAAAACCGAAGGTTGTTTTCCAAGAAGTTCTGCAAAGAAAATCTTTCTTCCCTTAAAACCTTCTTTGTCAAAATCTCTAGGATACTCGATATCCACTAGAGAATCTATATTATTTTTGAAGTATCTTTTTCAATAAAGATATAAAATTGTTATTCAACCCTGATGAATCTTTCATCCATCATGGGTAGAAAATCCTAAGTATAGCCTACCTATTCCACCAAATATGCATGCTTGCATTTTATAATCTTCGTTTGGGATGTCTTGGGAGTACAATCAAATGTACTCATATTGGTTTCGTCCCTGGCTATTGTCTTAGCCAGACTTTGAGGAGCAGCCCCAGGAGGAGGTTATGAGGAGGAGTATGCTGACGACTTGGGCTTTGCCACGTTTGCATTTGAAGACTTCCGCTGTTTTATGTGCTTTCTGCCCTGCGTGGCAGTTGTTTAAGACTGGGTCATGTGACCAGTTGTGAGAAACGTGTATTCGTTATGTAATGGATGATGTAATCTGCAATGACAACTTAAGTATGTTGTTCACGACTGACTGATCATGGGATCGTGAATGTATGCGTACTGGAGGTCTTGGACTGCCGGTCTGGGGCCCCCACAAGAACCTACACTTTGGTTCAGCATGAGCCTTCCAAATCTTCTCCGTATCGAATGGGGGATCCGCTGTTTTATAAAGATTGGATACTAGGAGAAATTTCTGGAGAACACCAGAAGTGTTCCGGGACATGTCCGATGATGATCGGAGGGCAACGGAATAAGTTTCGGAGCTCAAATAAATTAAATAATATATAGTTAATATTAATTAGTGTAATTAATGATTAAATATATTTTTATTTAATTAAATTCGAATTTTAAAGGCATTTACACCTAATTGGGCCTTAAGGGCCCATTAGGGAAAAACCCTAAAAAGGAAAAAGAAAATAAAAGGGGAGACGGGCCAGCCGGCCTAGGTGGGCCACATGGGCCCACCTAGGGCCGGCGCACCAGCCATGGTGCGGCTGGCCATGTGGGACTATGGCCCACCTAGGGCCGGCGCACCAGCCATGGTGCGGCTGGCCATGTGGGAATAGTCCCACATGGCCAGGCGAGCAAAGTTGGCTGCCCTCCTCCACCTTTAAATAGGGATGCACCCTTGCCTAGAAATTCATCCCTCCTTCTCCTTCTCTCCTACCTTGAGCGTGGTTCCATTTCTGGAGCTACGTACAAGGAGAGAAGCTTCTCCAGCATACGCACACCGCCGTGTTGCTGGGTCCAAGTCTTCGCTTCCACTGCTTCGCTGGATTTGGAGCCCGGAGGTCATCGTCAACTCCGTACGTGTGTAGAGCTACGAGGTCCTACACGTGTGGCACTGGAAGTACGTCTTCTTCCACTACACGACCTTGAGGTCGGCGTCGTCGGCTTCATCAACAACGCTTGTGCGGGAGCGTATTCCCCGCTTTTCGGTCTACAAGGGTATGTACATCGATCTCCTCGGTTACGGTATATCTGCATAGAAATAGATCTTGGCTAGTTTATGGTTATCGTTGCTAGGAATTTTTTGTTTTCTGTCTACGATCCCCTTCAGTGGTATCAGAGGCGATCTATGCGTACATATATCTGTGCGGTTTTAGAACACATGTTGAATGTGGGCATCGATTCTATATTTGTTACCCTCTAGCGTGTACTTATTTATATGCGGCATTGTTCGATGAAGCAGCCCGGACCGACTTTACGCGTACTCTTACGCGAGACTGGTTCCACACTTGACATACTTGTACCGTATATGTGGCTGGCGGGTGTCTGTCTCTCTTACAATAGTTGATATTGCATTTACAATGGAGGGCCCTGAAAGGGGTGTAATAGAGACAATTATTTAATCGTTGTTGTGGTTGTTTGTAGGTAAGAAAGGTTCTTTTACGAAATCCCTAGCAGCCTCGTAAAATATGCAAAAGATAAAGTAGAAAGTGTCTAACTTTATTTTGCAGGGGCAATGTGATATGGTCAAGGTATTTTAGTAAATTGTTTATAAACTGTGGGCGCGAAGGAGACCATCGGCGCAAGCATTTCATTTTTGATGTTATGTTATTGTGTGCATCTTATATTGTGTATATATATGTATGTTATATATTAGTTACACGGCGGTAGTAATATAAGATGATCCCTCCTAAAATACCAAATAGTGTTCTCCCTTTAGCGTGCACCACCGAAAGTTCTCCGATACGAGGCAGGCCGTGACGATCGGGTGTCAGACATATCTGCGTTCGCATAACGTGGGTGTAAGCCACGTTGCACAAGCAATACGCTATAGGTTATTTTTGGCGAGCCTAGCATGTACAGACATGGCCTCGGAACACAGTGACCGAAAGGTTAAGCACGAGTCACATAGTTGTTGTGATGACATAGCGATGTCCACTTTTGAAGTTATGCTATCGGCGTGACGATCGGGGTAGTATAATGGATTAGGATCGTGTAATCACTAAAACGATGCGGGGATGTTCGTTTTGAGTGGGAGTTCTGTAGTTTTATTTTACTAAAACTTGAACCCATATTTTATTATGAACAAAGTCTTATGTTTTTGCAAATTCCATTGTAGATGTCTCGCCCCACCTTTAACCTAGGCTGTTCCTTGAGAAAGAAAAGCTTAAGACCAATGGGTCGAACTTCATGTCCTGGTTCCGCAACCTGAGGATCCTCCTCACTCCCCACAAGGTGGCTACGTCATTGAAGCCGCCATAGGTGACAAGCCCGCAGACGATGCTTCTGAGGACGACAAGAAAGTCTATGCGTCCAAGATGGACGATTCCTCCTTTGTCCAGAGTGGCATGCTCTACGCCATGGAAGCCGACCTGCAGAAGCGCTTTGAGAAGATGAGTGCTTTTGAGATAATTACTGATCTCAAAGCTGTCTTTGCGCCGCAGGCCAAGGCTGAGAGGTATGAAGCTTCTGAGCTTTCTTCTCAGCCAAGATGGAAGAGCATAGCAGTGTGAGCGAGCACGTGGTCAAAATGTCTGGCTACGTTCAACGCCTGAACGCTCTGGAATGCAAGATTCCTGATGAGCTGGCGATTGATAGGGTGCTGCAATCGTTGCCTCCTAGCTTCAAAGGCTTCGTCATGAACTATAACATGCAGGGCATGGCTAAGTCCCTGTCTGAGGTGTTCGTGATGCTCAAGACTGCTGAGGTGGAAATCAAGAAGGAGCACACGCTGTTGATGGTCAACAAGACCGTCGATTTTAAGAAATCTGGCGGCAAGGGAAGGAAGAACTGGAAGCCCAAGAAGGATGGCAAACACGTTGCCAAATCCAAGGCTAACAAACCTGGTGTGGAATGCTTCTACTGCAAGGGAGATGGTCACTGGAAGCGCAACTGCCCCAAGTACCTAGAAGACAAGAAGGCCGGCAAGATTGTCGGAAGAGAGAAAGGTATATTTGATATACATGTTATAGATGTTTACCTTACTAGCGCCGGAGTAATGCATGGGTATTTGATACCGGTTCTGTTGCTCATATTTGTAACTCTCAGGTGGAGTTGCGGAATAAACGGCGCCTGGCGAAGGACGAGGTGACGATGCGCGTCGGCAATGGATCAAAAGTTGACGTGGTGGCCGTCGGCACGCTCCCTCTACATCTACCATCGGGATTAGTTTTGGTTTTAAATAAATGTTATTTTGTACCGGCTTTGAGTGTAAACATTATCAGTGGATCTTGCTTGTTGCAAGATGGATATTCGTTCAATTCAGTATCAAAGTTGTGCTATTTCGATGAATGATATCTTTTATGTTAATGCTCCTGAGAGTAATGGTTTATTCTTGTTGAATCTCGATAGTAGTACTCACATCCATAACGTAGATGCCAAGAGGATTAGACTTAGTGATGATACCGCCATGTATATGTGGCATTGCCGTCTCGGTCATATTGGTATAAAGCGCATGAAGAAACTCCATTCTGATGGACTTTTGGAGTCACTAGATTTTGGATCTCTTGACACTTGCGAACCATGCCTTATGGGCAAAATGACCAAGACACCGTTCAACGGATTTATGGAACGGGCGTCGACTTATTGGGAGTTATACATACAGATGTGTGCGGTCCAATGAGCGTGTCGACACACAATGGTTATCGTTATTTGTAACCTTCACTGATGATTTGAGTAGATACGGGTATATCTACTTAATGAAACACAAGTCTGAAACGTTTGAAAAGTTCAAAGAATTTCAGAGTGAGGTTGAAAATCAACTCAACAAGAAAATCAAGCACCTTCGATCCGATCGTGGTGGCGATATTTGAGTTTTGAGTTTGGCACACATCTAAAGGCCTGTGGAATTGTGCCACAGCTTACGCCTGCCGGGACACCGCAACGCAACGGTGTGTCCGAGCGACGTAATCGTACTTTATTAGATAGCGTGCGGTCTATGATGTCTCTTACCGACTTGCCCGTATCGTTTTGGGGATATGCGTTAGAAACACCGCATTCATTTTAAATAGGGCTCCATCCAAATCCGTAGCAACGACACCGTATGAGATATGGCATGGCAAGAAACCTAAGTTGTCGTTCCTGAAGGTTTGGGGTTGTGAGGCGTACGTTAAGAAACTACAGCCGACAAACTCGAACCGAAATCGGAGAAGGTCGTCTTTGTAGGATATCCGCGGGAAACCATAGGATATACCTTCTACACCAAGCCGAGGGCAAAACGTTTGTCGCAAAGAGCGGCACCTTTCTCGAGAAGAGTTTCTCGCTAAAGGAGTAAGTGGGAGGAAAATAGACCTCGACGAGATAGTTGATCCTGAACTCGAAATTCCGAGTGGCGCAACGGAAACTGTTCCTGAACCGTCCTCCATAACAGATGGAGTGGAGAAAATGTCGAGGAGGCTATTATACCTCGTAGGTCTGGAAGAACCCGTACACCTCCTGAGTGGTACGGTAATCTTGTTGCACCGTCATGTTAATTGAACAAGACGAACCTACGAACTACAAAGAGGCGATGGAAGGACCGAGTCCGGAAATGGCTTGAAGCCATGAAATCCGAAATAGGATCCATGTATGACAACAAAGTATGGACTTTCATGGAGATTCCCGAAGGGCGTAAGGCGGTCGAGAATAAATGGATCTTTAAGAAAAAGACTGACGCTAACGATAACGTGCCGTCTACAAAGCTCAACTTGTCGCAAAAGGTTTCGACAAATTCATGGAATTGACTACGATGAAACTTTTTCACCGGTAGCGATGCTAAAGTCTATTCGGGTTTTGCTAGCAGCAGCTGCATATCATGATTATGAGATATGGCAGATGGATGTCAAAATAGCGTTCCTAAATGGAAACATTGAGGAAGAGTTGTATATGGTACAACAAGAGGGTTTTGTCGATCCACAGAATGCTGGCAAGGTATGCAAGCTTCAGCGTTCCATTTATGGACTGAAGCAAGCGTCTCGGAGCTAGAATCTTCGCTTTGATGAGGTGATCAAAGGTTTTGGATTTATGCAAAATGAGGAAGAGACCTGCATTTATAAAAAATGAGTGGGAGCTCAGTTGCATTCCTAGTTCTATATGTGGATGATATATTACTAATTGGGGATAAGTGGAAATTCTGAATAGCGTGAAGGAATATTTAAACAGTAAATTTTTGATGAAGGATTTAGGAGAAGATGCATACGTATTAGGCATTAAAATCTATCGTGATAGATCAAGGCGCCTATTAGCGTTAAGTCAAAGTACCTACCTTGATAAGATATTGAAGAAATTCGATATGCACAAGGTAAAAAAGGTTATTTGCCGGTTGTCAAGGGTAAAACATCGAGCAAGGCTGTAACACCCCAAATTTTGGAACCAAGAAAAACTTATTTTTACAAGACCCAAAATTCAGAACCAACAAAAACTTTTTGAAATACTTCACTAATAATTGTGTTTTCCTTCCCAGTGCTCTGTTTGACCCTGTTTGACTTGTTGTTGTTTAATTGTTGTGTATGTGCCTTGCTAGCCTTAAATGTATATTTATATGATCTGTTGTGTGCATGTGTGTTTACCTAGGTGAAAATGTCTTTGTGCCATGTTTTTATACTTCTGATAATCAAAATATCTATGAACTATCTTCTCCTCTGTTAAAAGATACCATATCTTGAGCCTCACCAAATCTTTAACGTTGTTCCTTTTGAAAATTCTCCAGCATAGATCTCATCTACTCCACCAAAACTACCTACCAGAAGCAAGTTTGAATTCTCTTGAATTCCATTACTCACTTATCCATGATCGTTTTGAATGCTAGTCAAACCAGTGACCATTCCTTCTTCTATCCAAATCTGTTGATTGTCTTTGCAACAATTCAAACCCAAGACATTAAGTAACCACACAAATTGATCCTTCTTAACATTACTTGTGTGGGGGAAAACTAGAAATTATTTTATTACTTATTTTATTACTAAATCCTAATTTCCTTTCTTTTGAGCAAAAACCCTAATTTCAATATTTTACATGAAATAATGAGTATTTTCAAGATAGAAAATTATTAAAAATCATTTTTGTGGTCTCTATTATATAATGTCCCACCTCACTTCAACAACAATAGTTTTTGGCCATTTTTAATAATCTTTATAAATTCTTTTCAAAAAAGGCAGAAATGAATTTTAAATTACTTTGTGAATAAAAGTATTTCTAAAAATTTATGGAAAATTCCCTGACATGTCTATGGTCATATAGGACCTAGTTATGCAAAAACCCCACCTAGCACAATTCAAATTTTTGAAACAAAATCAAATATACTGTTCTGGACATTTCCAAAATCTCTCATAACTCACTCCAAACAATTCAGCAAAATGTGAGGCAAAATTCCCTAGACTCCTATTTTCATCCTTGATCTCCTGGACATCAATTCCCTATCTCCAAATATTTCATTCTCAAAATATATACTCACTAAGAAGAAAAGGTAGAAAAGAAGAAGAGGACATTATGTCTTCAACCATTTTCTTTTGCCAAAGTGGTTTAACAATTATTTGGAAACTTTATGAAAAATAAATTTTCAAAACCAATCATTGTTCATGAACAGGGTTTGGTCTCTTTGTTCCCTCCTAAATATTTGGAATTTAATTCCAAATAGTGACCTAAGGAGGCAAAATCAACTAGGAGGCACAACCTTACTCCCTTGCTCCCCTTGCTGCCTCACCTTGTCCACCAGCTCACCCTGGCTCCCCCTCACCCCCTGAACACGGCCAAGCATCACCATGCCCTACCCCTAACCCTAGAACAGCAAGGACATGACCATGTCACTCCCCTGCCCAAAATTTTCACCAAGCAAGAAAACAAGTGAACCCTTATGTCCCCTGTCTTCCCCTTGTCCTGCTCAGCTCACCAAGCACGGCCACACATTTTTTGGCAAAACACACTGCCCGCAACCATCGGTGAACCGGAGGCCGACCCACTGTCGAGCACGTCGTGGGCGCCCCGAGCTCTGCACGCTCCCCGCACGACCAGCCCGCGCCCGAGGCGGAGCCGACCATCCACGGACACGACACGACGCCGCCGACCCCTGGCACCCTTGCGCGTGCCTACCGTGCCCTCCTCGCACAAGACATGCACCACGAGCATGACCCCATGTCTGCCCGCGCCATGGCCGTGGCCATCGCCCCACTGTCCCCTCTCCATCGCCTCTCCTCTGCTATAAAGGAACCCCATGGCCGAGAGCAAGCACCGCACCACCCCCCCACCTCTTATCCTCTCTTCTCGTGGCAGGAGCGAGCTCTCCATGTTCGGGTTTTTCTCGAGCTTGGGAGCTCCGTCTCGCCGCCGCCACACACCACCTCCGGCGACGCCACGACCACCCACAGGATGCCCGTGACCCCCTCCGTCGGTTGCCACCCTCGCCGCCGACGATCGCCGCCTGCAGGTAGCTCCCCGAGCCTCCCCAATCTCGCCCTTTTCTGTTCCCCGTCGAGAGATAGAAGATGGCTGTGAGCCGTCGATCTCGCGATCAACGGCCGCGGTGCGTTCCCACCGTTTTTGAAATTTCTGAAAACGGTTGTCAGGGAAAAACAGTGTTAACTAGCTCACTTTAGAATTATTTTCCCGACGATCCACTTTACCAAAAGTGGTGAACTTGGGCTTGATGGAGAGAGGAAAGTTAGCACTTTCACACCATGCAAATAGATTTTAGTTTTGATTAGTCTAAGTGAGTTGAGCTTCTGGCTAAAGTGGCTATCCAGTAGTGTGTCTGATAGTGTTTGTTTTGGTTAAAACATGCTGTTTTCAACTGAAGCTTGTGATCAACCTGCATTATATTTTGCAGTGGATCTTGTTGCCTTAGCTAGTGTGTTAGAAGTACTTTCATTACCCACCAGTGGTTTACCAAGGTGAACTTTGGACTGGTGGAGAGGATCCAGAGAACATGGCTAGTTGAATTTTTTTTCTGAAACTTTAACAATTAGCTGCCTTCCACCGCAAGTCCTACTTGTTTGATTAGACTAAAAATTTGAAACTAAATTGAGTTATAAAGTAGCCAGTGTGTACTTTGCAGAGATATCAGACATGATCCAAATGGATCAGTGGCTGAGTTGAAACAAAAATAACAAAAGGGGTATCCTGTTAACCCTAAAAACCTCAAACCAAAAAACTAGCTCTGGTCTCACCTTGAGACTTAAATTCCTAGAGTTTGGGTTATCCAAATTTTATGAACTAAAATGTTATGAAAAGGATTTCAAATGGTCTATCCAAACCCACTTGATTGAATCCATTTGGAGTTATAGATTCCTTAGGGTAAAGATGACAAATATGCTAGTTATAAAACTTCAAATAGGATTTGTTGTATTTCAAAAATTCAATTCCTAACCTTAAAATTTATGATCCAAAAATTGAGTGTGACATATCAAAATGTCCAGCACCTAATATACTTCATATTTCACCTTATTCCCAAACATGAATAATTAGTTTAATGTTGCCTAAAAATAAATTAGCACAAGGGCAGAATTAAAAAAGGGATTTTATAAATTCAACAACTTTTTAATGGCTTATCAGAAAAATGTGTTCTTTATATCAAAATGCTCAGAAAAATAAGAACTATCCAGTAACATCACCATCATGCATATTTGAACAAAATTGCAGTACTATACTTTTAAAAATTTAGGTAAATCATTAAGTTAAAGGTGGTGTCGTCGTATCGGCATCTTGGATAGGAGACGGGGGTCCTCTAGCCGAAGGGTGAACGTAGGGCAAGAAGGTGGACGTCGTCAAGGACGGGATTGTACACGGCAGTTTACCCAGCTTCAGGCTCCACGGCGGTGGCAGAGCCCTACGGGCTACTATAACTCACTATAAGGCAATATCGCCGACTACAGGTTACAATAAGCTAGATGATGATGATTGTATGGAATCGTGCCCTAAAGGCGTCCCGAGGTCCTGCTTATATAGGTGGCAGGACCTAGGGTTACAAGGTAGTAATGTATTCGGCAAGTATACGGAGTCCTAAACCTAACCGACATGACTTGCCGCCTTTTGTCTTGGTCTCCGTGGCTTCATGGGCTTCAGTCTTGGGCCTCGTTGCCGGCATCCGCCTTCCTTGGTTGTCGGCTAACTGGGCCGCCTGGTAGCCAAAGTCTTCACCACTATTGTGGGCCACCCAGGACTAGCCGGATTGAACCATGTTAGAGATACCCCCAGTAGGTATATCCCCAACATTAGCCCCCGGGAAGGTTGAAGTTCTCTAGGCGCCGTCTTCACTTGTCGGCACTGTCCGCCTTGTTCTTGATGTAGATGGCGGCTGAAGAGCTTCAATCTTTCTGTCGTTGAGTTAGGCGGCCGTCCGTCTAGAAGTAGTCAGATGCCTTGCCGCCATCATGGGAGAGACGGCCTGACCTCCTGTCAGGAATCTTTCCAGCAGTCTTGTCACACTGACCAGTCTCGTCAAATGTTGACGGATGACGTCATGCGGTCCACGACAGTTTGAAACTGCGCGTGCGTCATGATTACTGCCCACGACTCGCGAGAACCGAGGCGTCGCCGACTCGCGCCATAACCACATCGAGGAGATCGTGGGCACGTGGCGGAGATCTCGGACGCGGCCGTTTCTCACACGAATCACGGAGCAGTCCGTATAAAAGCAAAACGCAGCACTGTGGAGACGCCTCCTTGCCTCATTCGCGCACACAGCCTCTGCCTCCTCGCCTCCTCGAGCTCTCCTCTCCTTCAACTCTCCGGCGAGCAGAACGGGCAGCGCTCCGAGCCATATGGCTTCCTCCGGCGAACCAAGTGCTGCGGCGGCGGCGCTCCCTTCCCCGAATCCCTCCTCCGCGACTGGATCTGGATCCATTCTGCCCGCGGCAGCGGGAGCCTCCACGGGTGCTACAACGATCGCTTCCTACTTCCCCACCGCAACCACGGGTGGTAGAGCTTCCTCTTCATCCACTCCGGCAGCCCCTGCAATGGCTGCGGCGAACCCGGTGGCTTCCTCCGGCGAGGCCACCGCAGAAGAAGAAGAAGAGGTGGCAGAACTTGGCTCCCGCTACTGGCTCCAATCTTGCATGACGGATGATTACCTGCAAGAGTTGGAAGATGGCGGATTCCTTCCCCCCAAGGCGGACTGCGCCTGGCGGGCACCTGGCGAGGAACTTGTCCCCGAGCCCCAAGACGGCGAGCTTGTCTTCTCAGCCTCCCACTGCCTTCGCGGTATGAGCCTTCCTCTGTCTGCCTTCTTTCTAGCTGTGCTCCAATTCTATGGGCTGCAGCCGCACAATATTGCGCCGAATAGTATTTTAGTACTAGCCGGCTTCCAAGCCCTGTGCGAGGGGTATCTAGGGATAGCCGCCTCCTTAGAACTCTTCCAATATTGCTTCCTTTGCTGCCGGCAAACCATTCCTGGCGGCCAGCTGGCAACTTGCGGGAGCGTAACTTTCAACTGTCGCTAACCGGAGTGGTACCCGAAGATCCGTTACATTGAATTAGTGAAGAACTGGACCAGCAGTTTCTTCTACTGCAAGGATATTCCGACACCCGGCCAGACATTGAAGTTCCCCGCCTTCGTCAATGGTCCGCCAACCCACCAAGCCGGCTGGACGGCAAAGGTGACTCTTGGCAGTTTGCCAAATGACCTCCGTCTTGCCATTAGGCTGATCGAGTTCCTAACCACGACGATGGTTTCTCCTCCTCCGCTTTGACGGTACCGACACCGTCATTTGCTGGCTGTCGAGGAAGATCATGCCGCTCCGCCATCGCCCAATCAAGATGTGCGAGTACAAGGCGGACGAAGCTGGCAACAACAAACTTAGCGAGAAGATGGTGTTGTACCGGCTCAGGGAGCTCATCAAGCCCCAGTTCGTGAAGGCGGCTGAAGGCTTGCCTATGTTCACTCACGACAACCCAGCCCCAGCGGTAAGTTGTGACTTCCCTTGTCTTTGTTTGGTTGTTTTGTCGTATGAGTACTGGACTGACGCCATCCTTTCTTTCCCAGCTGTTAGGCTTGGAGGAGGACCAACTGGCGCCTAACTGGTATGATACCAGTGCCAGCAAGTCGAAGAAACGCAAGGGCGCTGCCTCTACCAGCTAGCAGGAAAAGAAAAAGAAGGCGGCCACTGTTGACGTCGCCGCAGACGAGACTGCGGGGTTCAACATCGCTCAGGGACGGTAAGCAAAGTGTTGCTTTTTTTACCTTACGTTTTCAATGTAATTCACTTGCTGACAAACTGCTGTACTCCTTTGCAGTGCCAGGCCTCCTATGCGGAAGCTTCACTCCAACGCGAAGGCTACTGCCGACAGAGGCCAGGCACAAAGGCCTTCCCCAGCTGCTGCCCCAGTCACTCCTGCCGCCAATGTTCCCGCGGTTCTTTGCTCGGGAACATACAAGGTGGTGGCAAGGTCAACTGGTGCCCCTGAGACGGCAGCGGAGAAGTCGGCGGGCAAGAAGCCAGCTTACCGGTCAAGTCTCCAGCCCACCATCCAGAAGAAGGCTGAAGCTTCGGCTAGTGATGCCTCTCAATTCCGTGCCTTGAAGTTGGAGGCGGGAGAAAACTTAGCTCCCACGCCTGCCGCTGATTACAGCGAAACCCTCACCAAGTTGACGACTATGCGTGAAGGCACCAAAACCTACTTCGCGCATATGCAGCTTCTGGCCACCCAGATGCAGAACGAACTTGAGGTAATCCTTAGTCGCAGCCCCGAGCACTTTGGCGGCTAAAATGTTGTTTTAGCCGGCGGAGTGGTCTTTTTGACTTAAGATCTCAATTTGTTCTGTTGCCTTTCCAGATTTCGAGTACCTCCTACAAGGAGCTGTTCGAAGCCAAGATGAACATGAATGAGGAGGTCTGCCAACTTCGGCATGACATCGAGCTGAAGAACGGCCAGATTGCGAGCTTGGAAGAAGCTCGAAAAAAGGATGAAGGTGACAACTTTCGCTGCCTTCTTTTATTCTGTCTTCCTTTTGTTTTCTTCCGACAAGTATTTTAGTCGGCTTTTTTCATACTGTAGAGTTGGTAAACGCAGCCCAAGATATACTCAAAAGCTCATCTGACTTGCAAGCAATCATTAATGAAGCTGCAGATCTGGCTCAGGAGATCACGACGCTGAAGAAGGCTCATGCCAAGGAGCTGGAAGAGCGAGACTTGACTAACGCCACTGAGCTGAGTAAGGTGACGAAGCAGCTGAAGGCGCTGAGCGACAACCTTGCTCAGGTGACAACAAACGCCGCCGAGCAACAAGTCAAGCTTGGCCAAGCCGTCAAGCTTGCCGAGGACAACCTCGCCACTCACATGGATGAGATCAATGCCATCCATGACCATGTCCTTGGTAAGCTTCCGCCTTTACCTTTGCTTTTGAGCGTCTAAGGCACTTGTCGCAACACTAACTGTCGCAGCAGTGGAACATGGGGTTCCCCTAGTGCTGCCAAAGTGGGTCCACCCCCTGTGGGCCCAGGATGAAGATGGACAAGGCTAAGAGCCAAGTCAAGCTTGCGGGTTCATCCTTCGACCCCGCGAAGGCCAAGCAAGACCCGACAAGGGGCTCCGGTCCTGGGGGCCTGCCGGGTCCCCGAATCAAGCTAGAAGACACGGAAGACCCCGAGGGTCCGAGTCCCCGGCAGAAGGCTGGGCTCCCTCTCGGGTACATCATCGCACCACTGTGGATAAGCACTCCACCTCATCGGAAGACTTGGGATGCAAGGCGAAGGTGGCGCGAGCAGGGAGCATAGCTCGTGGTTGTGTCAGCCACTTTTCACCACCAAGGCGGACGCTCCCACCTAACCCAAGGGAAACGCTAGGCTGAGGAGAGGCCACGTCTCCCTCTAAACCAGCCAGGAGGGTCCTTCACCCCGAAGGCCCCTCATGCCCCTCACGTGCCCTGTGGCAACCCCTTGGCCTGTATAAAAGGAGGACCAAGGCACGGAGGAGAGAGGACAGACCGAGGACGGAGGGGAGAGAGACCGAGGACGGACGAAGGACAAGTTAAACCAGAGCAAGACTAGACTAGGGCTGCCAAGGTAGAGAGGAAGGTGATGTCCTCCGGGTTAGGATCTGTCGTTCTTCTACCTCCAGCCAAAACCCTTCTAGGTACCTCACCCGAAGGACTCCATTGTAAGCCACACTATGAAGAACCCATCAATCCAGACATGCAGGAGTAGGGCTTTTAGCCTCCGGGCGGCCTGAACCTGGGTAGCTCCTTGTGTCCCTTTGGTTGCATGCCTTGATCGTGGAGAGGAGAGCTTGATCCCGCCTCCGCCCACGAAGACGACTATCAGCCTCTTCGACCCCGTGCCGAACCTAAAAGGGGGTATCCTCTACTCCCGGTGTCCGTGCATCGAGACACGACATCTGGCGCGCCAGGTAGGGGGCGCAAGCGCTGGTTTTCTTCTTCATCAAGTTCAACGGCAAGCTCTTCATCAACAACCTCGGACTCTGCGTCAGGCTCCTCCTCTTCGGAAACAAGCTTGTCCTCAAGTCCTTCTTCCGGCTCAAGATCTACGCCAAGCTCTCCGGCTAAGACAAGATCTGCGTCTGTTACAACCAGGCTGAATTCTCCTGCCAAGATGACTCGGAAAATGAAGGGAAAGGCAGCTTTGGAGCTCTTGCGGTATCCTGGCCTCGGCTTCGTTCTTGACGAGTCCTCACCAGTACCCGCCGCAGAAGATCGCACCTTCGGAATCCAGTTCGTTCCCCTGCCGGTTATGTCCGCTCTTTGGTCAGCAAGGGAAGACCTGAGGAAAGTGCCACGAACATTGATGTCCCTCCTTCTCCATGGACGCATGGATCGAAAGAGGAACTCTGTTCTACGCACCGACAACAGTGCCGCTTCTGGAGGAAGAAAGCCTCGACCAGGACTCAAAAAGCGAGCCTCGGCAAGAAGATTCTCTCACCTATGTTCCGCAAGAGATACACATTCCTCCTGGCAAGAACGGAAAGCCTGGAATATGGTGCGTGTATCACAGATCTGAAAGGCATAGCCTTGAGGCTGCCGACAGTTCAATGACATCCAGATACACCAGAAGAATGGGGATTGTTACACCTGTGGGGAACCGGGCATATCAGCCGAGATTGTCCCCTTAGCATGAAGTCCAAGAAGGCCAAGAGGAGTGCCGCAGCTGGAGTTCCCCAGACGGGAAGATCTTTTCGGACTTTCGCCAATGCCTCCACTCAGACTGAGGAGCCCTCAGAGTCTCGTCCATCCCCAACATCGCAACAGGCACAAGGCAGCCAAGGACTGACTGCAGCCAGCTGGGACCAAACCTTCATCTGCGAAGATTTGACCGGGGTGAGTGGGATCTCCCGGGTCACATCGTCACAATATAGCCAGGGCCAAGCGGACCCCCTCAGAAGTACTGGATTGCCAAGTGGCTAGCATCAGGATCCTGTGGGTAAAACCGCTTCAGGGTCTCCGGACCGGCGCATGCCAGTAAGTTGTCGGGTCATCAAGCAAGAAGCATCCGGACCCAGTAAACTAAAGCAGCAGCAGGGTCTCCGGACCGGCGTCTCCAGTACGCCAGCAAGTTGCCGGGTCACCATTTGGGTGGTCCCCGGGTAACTCAAAGCAAGCAACATGATGGTCTCTGGACCGGCGTAAGCCAGCCAGTTATGCCCTTAGTCGGCATGGGAGGCTATCTCGGATGGAAGCCTTGTCCCCGCCAAGAATTGCTGGGCAAGGTAGAATTATGTCTGAAACACGGCATAGAAGACCCGCCTTGGCGGCAGCGCGACCAAACTATTACCGAGGTAGCCTAAAGGAATCATAATGCGAGCTAAGTATAAACGTGCTTGCACGGGCTTGTTCTCGGGTACATCTGTTTTATGTGCTTTGGCTAAGGCGAAAGCGGGCGTGATGCTGGGGCAGCGCCTTCGCGATGACACTGTCAGTTTCCCTCGGGCAGTGGAGTCGTGGGCTGAGGTCCGTGCGGTCAGGAGGCGGTGGGTCCTTTGGGGGGTTGCGCCCTGTGCTCGCATCTCAGAACAGTCTGAGTGCCCACGGCTGGTTAGCGCTCACACCTTTGGATCCTTCCCGAGAGCGTTAAGCCCCCACGAGTACAATAAAACTTATGTATCTTGGGAAGAAGTTATTTACATTCAAAAGCATGAGTTCATAAGCCAACTGGCAATACCAGTACAAAAGCATGGTTCACGGCTTTTGGTATTGTCCTTTTCAGGACTTTACAGGTTCACGGGTCGTCCTCGCGGGAAAGGCGCTCCAATATCTCCTCCACCTGGCGGGACACCTCCGGAGGGAGCGGTGCCTCGAGTTCAAACGCCTCCAGCTCGGACAAGAGAGAAAGTTGCAGATGTCGATGATGGAGTGCCGAGACGAACCGGATCGTCACCTGTCTCGCCGCCTGCTCTCCAGCCAGACGGGTAGCTCTGCTAGCCTGCTCCCTGATGCCTCTGATGAGCGAGGCCACGCGCTGCAAGAACCCGGGATAACGAGTAAAGGAGGTGGAGTGATCCTTCATGAGATAGGCGGAGAAGGCACCCCAAGTTCGTGAACTCCTTCACAATGTCCAAGGACCCGTGGTTCATCTGGAGCAAGACGTTAGAATCCTCACGGCGATGGAACGTAAACCGCTGCTTCTCTTTCTCCAGTGCGTCTTTCGCCTCCGCCAGCTCGGCCTGCGCTGTTTTCAGCTGGTTGGACACCTGCTCGTGCTGATGCCAAGCAATCTGAGCCTGAGACTTGGACGCTTCCATCGCCTTCCGCCCGTCTTCCAACTCTTTGGACTCCTTCTTGCGGATGACGGCCATGCGTTTATCTTTGTCCTTCCAGAAGTCAACTGCATCGCCCAGTTCCCGGATTTTCTTCTCCATGGCAAAGCGGCCGGCCGTGGCGTCCTTCTTGAACTGCACAGCTGCATTGAGAGCTTGCTTCTGCGCCTCAACCGTGGCAGTCATCGGCCCGATCCGAGCGGATAAGCTATCTCTCATCCCTAGCCCGCTGAAAGTCCTTGGTGGCTTGTTCGCGCTTCTTCCTCTCGCTCTCGAGATCGCTCTGGAGTTTGGAAACCTGCCTGCTCAGCGACGAGATGGCTTTGCTCTTGGATCGAAGGTCATGTTCGACCTCGGTGCGAGCCCAGCTAGCCACATTCTCCAAGCTCTGCTCAAGGCGGGCCTCGTCCTCCACCACTCTGATCTGGAGCTCCTCAATGGTGCCGAGGTAGCGGCGCTCTTCGCCTTCCAGCTCGACCTTTTGCTGCTTCAATTCTCTCCCGCGGTCGGCTATTCGGCGCTCCCGAGCGTAGAGCAGCTCTTCGTCTGCTGCCAGCTTCAGCTCTCTGGTGCCAAGAGCCTCCTCGCCCAGGGCAAGCTGCCAGTCACAGGCTTGCAAGTGCTCCCCATCGCCGGAGGTCGGAAGCACCAGCCGCGCCAGTTCGGTGCGGGCAAAGGACAGGAATTCCGAGACGCTGGAGAATGTCTTGGTGAACCCGGGGCCTCCCCTGTCTCTCTCGGGTTCAAGGCGGCTTTCGGCATTTCTGGGGGCCGGGCCCCTGGAAACGAGCCCACCAGCTTCAAGTCTGCGCGGCTCTGGAGCCGCCTGGGGATCCACGTCGTGCTCTTCCCCGGGGGCTTCCACGCGCACTGCTTCAGCTTCGGCAACTGTAGCCTCCTCAGCTGCCCGAAAAGCTGGCCGGGGTTTCGGGGGCTCAGAGTCATCCCCGCCTGAGGTGTCAGAGGAGCTCGACATTTCGGCATCATCGTCTTCCCGGGGCCTTTTTCTTGGCCACTCTGGCGTCGGGCTCCTGCGCCATAAAGCAAGAGCAGATAAGTCAGAACAATGTTGAAAGGAAGCAACTTCGTGATCAAGATCAATTACCCGAAGGCTTACCGGCGGGTTCTCTTCAATCCGGCGAAGCTCCACCTCTTCTTCGTCAAGTCATCAAAGAGGCCAGGCAAGGACAGGCTCTCCTCCCCGACCTCCACATCTGCGAGGGGAGGAGGGATGGCCTCCGACTCCTGGTCGGACTCCTGCATCAACGGCGAGCTCGGCGGAGCTGACTGCTCCAGTGGCCCGGTTCCCGGCAGATTCATTGCCACCGTAGGAGGACCCCCGGGGGCTCCGCGTCAACAGGGCACCACCGGAGGAACTGCTTCGCCACCCTCTTCGTCTGAAGACCCGGGATCTTTGGGGGAAACGTCCCCGTGGGCAAGGCTCTGCCCCCTTGGCCCTTCTTCTGGGAGGATGTGCGGTTTGGGCGCTGGCGGGGGCTCAATCTCAGTGGTTCCCGCCACTCCATACTCGTTGCATACCGGCATTGAGGACCGGACTCTTTCTGCAGCTGGATCTTCGAACAGCGGAAGACCTCACCCTGGAATTCAAAGGGCACCCATGGCAGCACGTAGCCCATAGTCAGCGCCCAGGTCGTCTCTGTCAAGTGAAATCTGGACCGTGGAAGGTTGCTACCCACCTGATTGATTTCCCTAAGCGAGCGGCTCCGAAACTGCAGAGGAGCGATTCCCCTGCGAAGAAAGTCTGCCAAGATCATGGCACCTGTCACTCCCCTCGCTCGGAGCGCAGCCAGTCTGCTAATTGCCGGAGCCAGGGCTTCCCCTTGAGAACTTCTCTCCTTGGAGTGCGCCAAACGCTCCGCAGGATAAAACGGAGTCGTCAGATGAGCATTGGTATTATTAGCTTCGACGAAGTACCAGTTGTGCCTCCATTCTTCAACAGAGGCCTTGGTGAATGTCTCCGGGTACAGATGCGCGGCATCACTCCGGAGGCAGAAAGAGACGCCGCCAGCAATCCACTTGGACTTCCCCAAGCGTGGGACAAAGTAGTGGCGGAACAAGGCCACCGAGGGCATAACGCCCACAAATGCCTCGCAGGCATAGGCGAAGGTGGCCAGCATCATCACCGCATTGGGATGCAGATGCAGCATATGCAACCCGTAGGCCTCCAAGATCGCCGCGAAAAACTCAGAGAATGGGGAAGCAGACCGGACGACGGAGAAGTCGTGGAAAGTAATCACCTTGCCTTCCTGCTGAGGCCCACTCCCAGGATGCACCACACCACTCTCCGCACCATGGAAGCTTGCGGCCAGGGATTGGCGGATGCGTTGAGCGGCTTCTTCCGATGCATATTCGCTAGGGAGAAGAGGGCCTGAGTCACCCTCCTTGAAGGCGGCGCGTCGGCCAGGGAAGCTTCCATCGCCATCTTCTCAGCGGTGGATTGCGACATCTTCCTTACTCCTATCCTATCTCGCCTTGGCGGCATGGATTGGGGGCAAGATCGAGGAGTGGCGGCGGATTGTGGCGGGCGAGTCGAAGGGCAGCGCTCGGCGAGGTCAAGGAAGAAGAGTCCTTCGCGCGGCGATTTGGGGATTTCGGGGAATCTGGAGAAGTAACGGCTACAGTGGAAGCCAGGCGTGGCTTATAAGGTACTCCTCACGTCACGTCGCTGCCCCATTACTCCGACGGATGTGGGGATCCAGGGGGCGTGCCGCTTCCTGCGCGTGCCGCCCGTTGGATTCCAAGATAAGGATGGAGCCCGCACGAATCGCAACGTTCGTCACAACTCGGTCAAGAGGACCCGGGGGCTCGTCTCTACCTCGACCTGGCGAGTTCCCGACAGAAGCGAACCAAGAAGACCAGTTACCCGGGACCCACTTTGACCTATCTTTAGGCCATAGCCCCGGCAGCTGGAGCAAGAGCCGCCGGGACAATGCCCGGGGGCTACTGCCGCAGCAGTGGAACATGGGGTTCCCCTAGTGCTGCCAAAGTGGGTCCACCCCCTGTGGGCCCAGGATGAAGATGCACAAGGCTAAGAGCCAAGTCAAGCTTGCGGGTTCATCCTTCGACCCCGCGAAGGCGAAGCAAGGCCTACACCGACAAGGGGCTCCGGTCCTGGGGCCTGCCGGGTCCCCGAATCAAGCTAGAAGACACGGAAGATCCCGAGGGTCCGAGTCCCCGGCAGAAGGCTGGGCCCCCTCTCGGGTACATCATCGCACCACTGTGGATAAGCACTCCACCTCATCGGAAGACTTGGGAATCAAGGCGAAGGTGGCGCGGGCAGGGAGCATAGCTCGTGGTTGTGTCAGCCACTGTTCACCACCAAGGCGGACGCTCCCACCTAACCCAACGGAAACGCTAGGCTGAGGAGAGGCCACGTCCCTCTAAACCAACCGGGAGGGTCCTTCACCCCGAAGGCCCCTCATGCCCCTCACGTGCCCTGTGGCAACCCCTTGGCCTATAAAAGGAGGACCAAGGCACGGAGGAGGAAGGACAGACCGAGGAGAGGGAGAGAGACCGAGGACGGACGAAGGACAAGTTAAACCAGAGCAAGACTAGACTAGGGCTGCCAAGGTAGAGATGAAGGTGATCTCCTCCGGGTCAGGATCTGTCCTTCTTCTACCTACAGCCAAAACCCTTCTGGGTACCTCACCCGAAGAACTCCATTGTAAGCCACACTATGAAGAACCCATCAATCCAGACATGCAGCAGTAGGGCTTTTAGCCTTCGGGCGGCCTGAACCTGGGTAGCTCCTTGTGTCCCTTTGGTTGCATGCCTTGATCGTGGAGAGGAGAGCTTGATCCCGACTCCACCCACGAAGATGACTCTCAGCCTCCTTCGCGCCCCGTGCCGAACCTAAAAGGGGGTATCCTCTACTCCCGGTGTCCGTGCATCGATACACGACACTAACATTTGTATGTTTTTGTGCAGTTCCGGGAAACCTTGGCGAAAGCACGGATGCATCGCCCCGCCTTGCCCGCGTCTTGAAGCTTGGCGAAATCATCACGCGACTTGTCGGCGTGGGCAAGGCGTTCGCCGCCAAGTTCTTCCCTGGAGAAGACAGCGATCCCGTCGATGTCTAGGCATTGCCGGAGTTGCTGAGAAGGCGACCGCTGCGCACGACGACCGGCTACGCTCTGCTGCACGTGCTGCTGCCGCCGACCCTTCCTTGGCGGAACCCGAAGCTGGCGGAGACGTGGAAAGCGGAGCCGTGGCTGCCGAAGGCAGCCCCCAGGAGGGTGGAGCTAGCCCCAGGGTTGGCGATGCCAGCCCCCAAGATCTTCCAGCGGCGTCAACCAAGGCGGCGGATCCTTAGGCTTCTCCTGTAATGAAAACACAAGTGAATTGCGTTAAATTGTAACGCGATAAAAAACTTGTATTATTTTGCGATGTAAATATTTATGTTGGCCAACTTTTATGCTACACTTGTTGGTAGGCTTATCTAAGTGGCCCACCTTAATATGTATTCGTGTCTGCATACTTAACTTTTTCGCATGTTGGCGGAACCTCATCACAGTTACTTTAGCTAAGCCAACCAAGTGCAATACCAATTAGTTTAGACTCAGGGACCAAAGCCGGCATGTTGGTGCCAACGACATGCTACTAGGCGACCCACATACAAACAAACGAAGAGTCATACTAGGCGGTGCAAAGGTTGTTTGCTTAGTTTTAGCCGGCAGACGGCAAATGTCAAAGAAGTCGGACCCGTAGCACAGAGCAAAATTTTAGCGGTTACTTTTGACATTAACAAATATATGATTGCGAGAAAAGACAAAAGATGGCATGGTCTCAGAGCTGAATGAGCAAACCACAAACTTTTATTTCATAATCATATAGTACTCATTACAATTTGAAAATTGCTAAGTGTAAAAAGGACGTAGCTGCTCAATGTTCCATGATCGCTTGGTTTCTTCGTACTTGTCGTCAACCTTCCGCTTTCGCTTGCGACCTTTCTTCATCTTGTAGCCGTCTCGTGTGTCCACCAAGTAATAGGAGCCATTGAGCAACACCTTACTGACCACAAAAGGCCCTTCCCATGGCGGGGATAACTTATGCAAGCCTTTCCTGTCTTGGATTAGGCGGAGGACCAGGTCACCAACTCTGAAACTACGTTGCCGCACTCTCCGGCTATGATAACGCCTCAAACTCTGTTGATAGATGGCGGATCGTGCGAGAGCAACGTCTCGTTCTTCGTCAAGTAGGTCAAGGCCATCCTGTCTTGCATCTTCTGCGTCTTCCTGGATGTAGGCTTGAACTCTGGGAGAATCGTACATCATGTCGGATGGCAACACTGCTTCTGCGCCATAGACTAAGAAGAAAGGAGTGAACTTGGTTGATCTGTTTGGGGTTGTTCGTAAACTCCAAAGGACAGATTGCAACTCTTCCACCCAAGCCCCAGCCGCCCTGTGCAATGGTACTTCGAGACGTGGTTTGATGCCTTGGAGGACCGAGCCATTTGCATGCTCTACTTGACCGTTTGCCTGAGGGTGCGCAACTGAAGCCAAATCTAGGTGGATGCCATGCTGGTGGCAATACTCCTCGACTTCGCCTTGTCACAGGTTTGTGCCGTTGTCAGTGATAATGCTATGAGGCACCCCGAACCGAGAGATTAGTCCCCACAGAAAGTTTGCGGCTGTTGCGCCGTCTAGCTTTTTGATAGGCTTAGCTTCAACCCATTTGGTGAACTTGTCTACAGCCACAAGCAAGTGTGTGTAGCCACCAGGTGCCGTCTTGAATGGACCAACCATGTCCAAGCCCCAGACTGCGAACGGCCAGGTGATGGGAATTGTTCTAAGTTCTTGAGCCGGCATGTGTGGTTGTCTGGCATATAGTTGGCAGCCCTTACATGTTTTGATGATGTCTTCTGCATCTTGCTTAGCTGTCAACCAATAAAAACCTTGTCGGAAAGCTTTGGCTACAATGGAGCATGAGGAAGCGTGATGTCCGCATACTCCAGAGTGTATCTCATCCAACAAGTTTTTGCCTTCTTCAGGGGAAATACAACGTTGGTAGACACCGGTGGTGCTACGCTTGTATAGTTCACCCTTGATTACCATGAATGCCTTGGCCCTTCTTATGATTTGCCTTTTCAAAACCTCATCATCCGGCAACTCCTGATTGATCAGGAAGTCCAGATATGGCGTCGTCCAATCCGGCTTTACCAGGTAGATGGCGTAACTGGTGTCTTCGACTGGTTCTGCCGCCTCTGGGTCAAGGAGGTCTGCTCCTTGTATTGACGGCTTGTGTAAGTGTTCCAGGAAAACATCCTTTGGTACTTTCTTGCGCTCAGATCCCAATCTAGCAAGTGTGTCTGCCGCATCGTTTTGAGCTCTTGGGATGTGGCGGACTTCGTAGCCTAGGAAGCACTTAGCGAATTCGTCAACGGTGGCTCGATATGCCGCCATTGTCTTACTTTTTGCATCCCAGGTTCCACGTGTCTGCTGTGCCACCAAATCTGAGTCGCCATAACAGAGGACGCGTTGGACGCCAAGTTCTTTGGCAATGTGTAAACCGTGAAGGAGGGCTTCGTATTCGGCAACATGGTTAGTTGCTTTGAAGTGAATTTGCAGCACATAGCTGAGCTTGTCTCCTTGCGGGTTCCTTAATACAATGCCAGCCCCCCGAGCCCTGAAGCATCTTTGATCCTTCAAAATGCATGACCCAATATGCTTCTTCAGGGAGAGGTATTTCGTCCATAGCTTCTGTCCAATCTGCTATAAAATCTGCCAAGGCTTGAGATTTAATGGCGTTCCTGGGCTTGTACGAGATGTCGAAGGCGGCGAGTTCAATGCCCCACTTGGCGACTCGGCCTGTTGCATCCGTATTGTTGATTATATCACCCAGAGGCGCCTTGCTCACCACCGCAATTGAATGTTCCTGGAAGTAGTGTCTTAACTTTCTGGCGGCGTAAAAAACACCATAAACCAGCTTCTGGTAATGCGGATAACGCTGCTTGGAGGCGGAAAATACTTCACTGATGAAGTATACCGGACGCTGTTCCGGCAAGTCCGATTTTTCCGTCTTGCGTTCCACTACCAGGACCACGCTAACAACCAAGTTGGTTGCCGCGATATAAAGCAGGATTGGTTCCTGCGATCGAGGAGCTGCCAAGATTGGGGCAGACGTTATTGCTTCCTTGAGCTGTTGCAAGGCGGCATCTGCCTCGTCTGTCTACTCAAATTTGTTGGATTTTCTCAGAAGCCGGTAGAGAGGCATCGCCTTCTCCCCAAGGCGGCTAATGAAACGACTGACGGCAGCCGCCGAGCCGGCAAGTCGCTGCACGTCCTTCAGGTCCTTGGGCCTGGATATGTCGAGGATTGCCTTGATTTTCCCCGGGTTGACATCTATTCCTCGTTCGGAAACGATAAAGCCGAGCAATTTGCCGGCTGGAACTCCAAAGACGCACTTCTTTGGGTTGAGTTTCATCCTATATACCCGGAGGCTGTCAAAGGTTTCTCGCAAGTCATCGAGCAAATCCGCCTTCTTTCTTGACATGACGGCAATGTCATCTACATAGACGTGAACATTGCGGCCAATTTTTTCGTGAAGACATCTTTGCATACAACGTTGATACGTCGCGCCGGCATTTTTTAGACCGAAGGGCATCGTGATGTAGCAGAAGGTCCCATAGGGTGTAGTAAATGATGTTTTGAGTTGGTCGGATTCCCGCATTTTGATTTGGTGGTACCGGAGTATGCGTCCAAAAAACACAGCAGCTCGGAGCCGGCTGTGGAGTCTATGACTTGATCGATACGCGGTAAAGCAAAGTGGTCCTTAGGACAACACTTGTTGAGGCCGGTATAATCAATGCACATTCTCATTTCCTTATTAGGCTTTGGAACCATTACAGGATTTGCCAACCAATCAGTGTGTACTACCTCCCTAATGAACTTGGCTTCTTGCAACTTGATGATCTCCTTCCCTATCGCCTTCCGTTTGCTTCACCGAACCGCCTTGTTCCTTACTTCACTGGCTTGGCTCCTTCGTAGACACTAAGAGAGTGCTCGGCAAGTTCTCTCGGGACACCTGGCATGTCGGCTGACGACCATGCAAAGATGTCCTGATTCTCACGGAGGAACTTGATGAGCGCGCTTTCCTATTTATCATCTAGGCTGGACCCAATGGTGACTTGCTTGGAGCTGTCGCCTGGCATTAGGTCCACCTTCTTTGTGTCTTCGGAGGCCTTGAAAGTCTTCTTTTGTTCGGCAGTTTTAGCATGTAATGGTACCGTTGGGACCCGGCAACTTCAGCTTGTTGTAGATATAACACGGCCTAGCCATGAACTTGGTGAAAGCCGGCCGTCCAAAGATGGCGTGGTAAGCACTCTTGAAGGGGACTACTTCAAACCTGAGATACTCCGAGCGGTAGTTTTTCTCAGGTCCAAAAGTAACTTCAAGTTTTATGCTTCCCAGGGACTTGGCTTGCTTTCCCGGAACGATGCCATGAAACTTGACCTTGCTGTGATCAAGCTGGCTCTCCGACAAATTCATGCGCTTCAGGGTGTCCGCGTACATGATGTTGAGGGCTGCCGCCATCCATCAACAC
Source organism: Poa pratensis (assembly GCA_947311845.1). Lineage (NCBI taxonomy): Eukaryota > Viridiplantae > Streptophyta > Magnoliopsida > Poales > Poaceae > Poa > Poa pratensis. The sequence goes on along the minus strand of CAMZMU010000120.1, from coordinate 27,821,793 downwards.
CTTGGTGAGTCTGAAGTTGTCGACAATTGGGTCGACGACAAGGGTGTACTTGCCGGGATGTAGTACGTGATCTGGGTGATCCTCTCTGTCCCAGGTGACCGCCTGCTCGGACCAGTCTAAGTACTGAGGAACGTCAGGCACTGTGGCATTGAGCTCACGTAGTTCCGCCTTTTCTTCCTTTGCCGAAGGAGTGCCCAAGAAACAGACCAATTGGGCGTGAACTTTGGGGTACTTTCTCTCCTTGCGCGAAACTTAGGGTCCTCATCTTCCGACATGGATACTGCCTCGTCATCGTCTTCCTTCCTTGTCTTCTCAGCTTTCCTGCACTCTCTCGGCTTCCAGCCAACCTCGGGTCTTTCTTGAAATCCTCCATGAACCGGCATTCTCCCAGTGCCTTTGCCTGATCGTGGTCAGACGCTGCTTGTTGGAGCCGGCATCTTTACACTTCCCTTTCCACTTGCGGTTGCCGCCTTTGCCTTTGAAGGCGGCAGCAACTTCATTTGATGGTCCGCCTTTATCTTCCTAGGGAGCCTTGAGTTTGTGACTTGCACGTCTGTTTGGCGCCATGTCGTGGGCGCCGTCTACATCGCGTGCGTCGTCATCTGCCTGCGCGTACATGGATGCTATTTCGAGCATGGCTCCGAGGTCCTTGACTTGCATGCGCACGAGTTTGTGTCTGAGACTAGACCCCTTCAGGAGCCCTGTTGTGAAGGCATGGATTGCTTGGTTGTCGTCCACGTTTTCACAACTTGCCTTTGTCTGGATCCACCTTGCCATGAAACTTGTCGCAGTTTCATCCGGCTTCTGCACACAGCGAACCAAATCTGTGTATGTATTGGGTCGCTTGTATGTGCCAGGAAGTGTTGGGTGAACACCTTTTCCATGTCATGCCAGCTGTGTATACATTTTTTTGGCAAGTTCTCGATCCAGCTTCGGGCTGTCCCCTCCAGCATGAGGGGAAGGAAACGTGCGGCAACCAGGCCATTGCCCCCGGCAATTTCGACTGCTAACGTGTAGTCTGATAACCACGAGTTTGTCTTGTCCGCTCCGTTGTACCTTTGATGAGTTTTTGACACTGATGTCATGTCTCGAGGTATCTGAACATTGCAGATCGCAGGGCCAAAGCACTCGGGGCCGAGGTAGGCATCTTCTTTTCCTGCTTGATGTCATTGAGACGATGTCTTGCGTCTTCCGGAGCGAGCTTCCTGCCGGATCTGTCAGCATGAGGCTCGTCCTGCGCTGCCCGGCTATGCCTAGGCTCGTTGTGTCCCCTGTTTCCGCCTTCGTGCCTGGGCACTGGCGGCTGAGACACGGTGCGGTCCCGGCTTCTTCTTGGCGGCGGGGATTTGTCGCGGTTGCCGCCACTCCTTGGTGGCTGCTTGTTTCCCCGGCTTCCGCCTTCGTCCCGTCGAGGCGGGGGAGGAGGCATGTCTCGCGTTTGTTGCCAACTCTGGATGTTTCGTCACGTTGTCTCCTGGGAGGTGGTGACTTAAGCGGGTCCTTATCCTTAGGCTTGTCTTTTCCCTTCCCATTGCTGCTGGAGCCAGATGGGTCTTCGGGTTGACCGCCAGCTGCCGCCTTGTAGGCATTGGATTTGGACTCCAGTCTTCCTCCTCTTGCGTCCGCCATCTCGGCACGTGAATCAGCACGGGCCTGCTGCTCTAAAGCTTTGTGAGCAAGGATCGAGGCGTAGTAGATCTTCTCGTCCTTGTTGTAGTCTTCGTTGTTGAGGATGTCCAAGGCGGCCGCAGTGTTGAGGGCAGGGGGTGCTGAGGATGATGTCCCCGTTCTTGTCCTTACGCTGTGGCGCTGTAGCCCACTCGAAACCAAGCCTTTCGGCAGGCGACTTGTAGTTGTCGGGAGATCGATCCCTGCCCTTCTTGCTTTTCTTTTTAGCCGCAGCTCCTGCCTGCTTGGGCCATGGAGTTGTGGTGAATAGGTTCCGCTTGGATGTTAGCTTGTCGGTGATCTTGGCATTTTCCTCCTTGGCTTCATCGAGCAGCTCCTGGACCTCTGCTTGCTTGTTTGCGAGGTACTCAGTTTGCTGCACCAAGGAACTTCGAAGTTTCTCCAGATCCGCCAGACTAGTCTTGTCGGTCACCGGCGTGTGCAGCACTTCTCTCAGCACCGCCATGCCACCTTCCTTGTTGGGCTCGCCTTTCTCAAAAATGGATTTCTTCTCCGGAGCCGGCGGGGGCTCCTGGAGTTGTGGATCGGTTGCCGGTGTCACGGGGTTGGCGGCATCTGCTGCTGCCGCGGCTTCACCGGTGGCATCCGCCACAAAGACCTGTTGCATGTTGGCGGACGAGCCAGATGCCGCCACGGAAGGCGGAGGCTCGGGTGCATTAAAACACCTGTTGATCCTTTGCTCAAACATGCTACAGAATGTTCTTCAGAATCAGAGTCTATGCTGACGCGAGCGGTAGATCTGGATCCGGCATCCGACATCGTATCATCCTAGAGTGCAGGAAGGATAGATTCGGGATCTTTGTTGTCTGGCTAGGAGTCGGATCCCAGCCCAGTCATGCCGACAAACTGCAGATCTGATTATGCCGACTCCTGGGAGAAGGCGGACTCAGATCCGTCTGTCAGGTAGTCGTCCTCCGGGAGGCGGGTGGGTCCGAAAACGGTGTGTTTTTTTCGGAAATCACAACGCCTCGGGAGTAAAGCCGACGAAGATCTCGATCTCGCCGATTGGGACGAGCGTGTAGGCAATGAGCCCTTCCTTTGCCGGGATGTAGCCTCCGTCATCTGCGACGTAGCCAATGTTGCCACATCTCGCGGCGCGGCCGACGGCGATGGTGTCGCCGATGCCGCCAAGTGTTCCCGCCTGGAACGTGACGCCTGACGCCTTATGCCCCACGGTGGGCGCCAACTGCCGTCGTATCGGCATCTTGGATAGGAGAGGGGTCCTCTAGCCGAAGGGTGAACGTAGGGCAAGAAGGTGGACGTCTTCAAGGACGGGATTGTACACGACAGTTTACCCAGCTTCAGGCTCCACGGCGGTGGCAGAGCCCTACGTGCTGCTATAACTCACTATAAGGCAATATCGCCGAGTACAGGTTACAATGAGCTAGATGATGATGATTGTATGGAATCGTGCCCTAAAGGCGTCCCGAGGTCTTACTTATATAGGCGGCAGGACCTAGGGTTACAAGGTAGTAACGTATCCGACAAGTAACGGAGTCCTAATCCTAACCGACATGACTTGCCGCCTTCCGTCTTGGTCTCCGTGGCTTCATGGGCTTCAGTCTTGGGCCTCCTTGCCGGCATCCGCCTTCCTTGGTTGTCGGCTAACTGGGCCGCCTAGTAGCCAAAGTCTTCACCACCATTGTGGGCCACCCAGGACTAGCCGGATTGAACCATGTTAGAGATACCCCCAGTAGGTATATCCCCAACAGGTGGGATTATAATTCTCTCCTGTTGAAACAATTATTTCTGAACCCCATTTAAATTGCTAGATAGTATTTTGGTAATGTTATATACTTGTTACTGTTGGTTGACTTGTTAATATAATATATTAGTACTGTTAGAGGTAATTGTTAGATATGTTTGTGTGATTAATATGTTGCATGGCTTGTTAAAAATTTGGTTGTCTTTTAGTTGAGTACTAGCTTAAGTATCTTGTTAATGCCTCTACCCTAGCTTATTAAAATATTTTGAAATACAGAGAATAATTGGTGACTTAACTTTTGTCTGAAGTATTTCCTGTTCAGATAAAGGTGCTTGTTGTTCATCCTTGCCTAAGATAGTTTTGCGATCTATGTTCCTAGCAGGTATTAGTATAATGCCCTTGTAGGAATAGATCTTAGTTTGTTGCTTGAATGATTAGTTTTATGCTTGTGGTTTGTTACTTGTTTGTGTATCATCTGTGGTTTTGTTTAGTGTATTGAGTGTTGTTTATTTCCCTGTTTGGGACACTAGATAATAACGCTATCGGAGTAGTCTTTGGAGAGGATTTATTGAAGAAGAATGGGAGTTTATTTCTTTGATCAGGGAGGAGAAGTCCAGGGACATTATGCTGAAATCAGGCAAGCTACTTCTCTGAGCTTGCATATGTATACATCTATTTTGATACCCTGTTTCTTTCATAGTAGTAATGATTTAAAAAACCTTTTTCCAAAATATATGGAAATATATTTTGCCACCCCATTTAGATGAATAAGTTAGCATCAAACTATAGGATTGGAAAAATGTTGTTTATTCAAAA